>WNYA01001496.1:14895-70166 GCA_019512145.1 Engystomops pustulosus
ACTTCCAGTGTCCCTATTTGAGTTCTAATTTAGGATTAGTGGTGGTTCCAGTTGATGGAGCATTGCTGATCTGACTGGGGTAGTTCATCTTGGTTTGTTACAGTTAGACATACTGATGTTATAGAATCTGGAGACACCAATGAGCTGCACTATTTGGGAAAGATTGAGGCACATGCTTGGTCATCTACATTGATGCTATGGAGACTTTCAAGTGTTCTTGTTTGAGTTCTCTTTTTGGATTGATGGTAGTCCCAGTTAATGGACCACAACTTAATTGGATATATCCATTTGTTACTTTAGAGTTATACAAAAGATAGTAGAGACAGTTGGGCATTATTTGACATGTTAATGTACTGGAGACCCCATTAAGTTGGGTCGCAACAGAAAGTTTGGGGGATATGCTTGGTCCTATTCACATAGGTATCGGTATTCTGCTTTAGACTCCCTCTTATAATTAGTGTCTGCTCCAGTGGATAGATCCGCAGCACATGACTGCTAGGAATTGGAGCAGTGGAGACTACCAAGTCTTCTTTTTTAGGATCTCGACAGAACAGTCCTGCTGCTACTAAGAACATACACAAAGATCTGACAGTTCTCCATAGTCAATATCTAATGCTAAAATATACAAATATTTCTAATCAATTTTTTTTTATTTTCTGTGTGTTCTCAGATGTTTATTTTCTTTCCCTTTTAGCTACTGTTCACCTAGAGAGAAGGAAAAAACCTTTTCCATTTATTCTGTGATTCAGTTTGTAAAGTGGAGAAGTTCTGAGGACGGATCTTCTGGACCCAATTTCTGAGAGAATAGAAAGAAAATAATAACAAGAAGTATTAAGTGAGATCTGAAGGAGGAGATTGCGGCTGTGACATTGTGTCTCTGAGAATTACTGTTACATTGTATCCAGCGAGACGCGACGGAAAGAAACTTACAGTCTATATTGTAAAGGGCAGAGAAATCACCTAAAGCTGCCGGGGCCCAGTGTGACATCTATATCGGGGCCCTAGTGTAACATCTGTATCCGGGCCCCAGTGTAACATCTATATTGGGCCCATTGTGACATCTATATCGGAGCCCCTTTAAAATTGCATAATATAAACCTTAGTTAGTTCTATGGGGCACATTTACTTACCCGTCCGGAGGACAGAAAGTGCATTGTCCTACGATAATGCCCTGTGACGCGATTAACTTATATTGTGTGCCCGATATCCTGCATGTGTCGCTTCCCCGCTCAGGTCCCCGGAGTTATCACTGAGAATACAGCCTATCCATCACTAGAGAGCAGCGGTGCCATCACTGAGAATACAGCCTATCCATCACTAGAGAGCAGCGGTGTCATCACTGAGAATACAGCCTATCCATCACTAGAGAGCAGCGGTGCCATCACTGAAAATGACTTCTTAATGTTCTCATAAATATTTATGGATATTTCTGATTAGAAACTTCCCATACCCTGAGTGGAATAACAACATTGCGGTGCATTAGAGAGAAGCAGCGTGCGGCGGCTCCTGATAAGTAACCTTCATTCTCCGCCAGGTATCCAGCAGATGCAAACATTTGTGAAGGGATGAATATGCAGCGCTCTCGCCTTAATGTCAACACACTTTAATTTAGTATCCAGCTGAGGGTAAGAAAACCAGCGGCTGTCGTGTAATTCCGCCCCGGATCAGATCATTATAAAGACTCGCCATTCAAGATGCATTTTTGTAATCCCCAGGTAAATCACAGGCGCCGCTCTATAGGAGCAAACACAGTTTCCAATTTCCTAGAGAATTAAATGGAATCCCCCGCGGAGGGACACACTCGAACATACTATCTGTTCTGCGCTAGCGCTAATTCATCACAGTGATTGTCTCTAAATTGAAATTTGCATTCATATAGCTGATAGCAGGGGAAAAAATGATGCAAATAATAGAGGTTTTTGCAGAGTTGATTATTAGATAAACTCACAGGTGACAGATACACAATGAACAGTCGGAGGAGACCCGGGTGTGAGCGGAACCAGAATTCCATCATTATGCAGCTTCACTTTCCAGACTGTAAACCGCATGAATACATTTCTGCTTCACCATTATTATCTTGAGCCCCTGACATGACCTCAGGTTTCGGAGAACGAGGCTGCAGAAGCAGAACTTGTCACCAACTACAGAGTCACCACCCAGGAGACCACAGAGCACATCATCTACACTGCACAACGGGTGCTCCCTCATTATCATTGATACGTAGAAGAGATATGGAGATTTCCAAGTTTGTTTTGGTTCTTCTTAGTCCCATTTAATGAATTTGGTTGTGCGTTAATTTTAAATGTTGATGTTTTTGGGGTTGCCAAGAATGTGGGCTTTGGAGAATCCCCTGTGCAGGCTTACAAGGTAAAGAGTGGAAGCTATGGAGAATTCCAAGTTTTCTTTATTCTTCTTCTCTATGGATTGACAATAGTCCCAGTTTGGGGACCACCATTGATCTGGCTGGATTATCTCTTGTTTTTATAAGGTTATATAGAGATTGTGCATCAATTTAAAATTCTGATGTTTTTGGTTTCACCAAAATTTTGGGCAGGGTTACAATGCTGCGAGCTATGGAGACTTCTATGTGTACTTTGTGCTCTGCACCAAGATTGGTGTCAGCACCCGGCTTACCAGACAAGTGCCAGGACCCCAGAGCTCCCAAAGGGCCCACCACGATCATAAAACTCAATTACATTGGCGACAGCATCCTTGTGTGTCAGCAATGTAATTGAAAGATAAATAGCGTCTTATGGCTTCCACAGATGACGAGGCGGCACCGCAAGCAGATCTTATGGGGGGACAGTGTGGCTACGGGGTGGGGGCAGTTTGGCTAAAGTGGGGATAGTGTGGATATGGGGGAGGACAGTGTGGCTTATTAGGAGACAATGTGGCTCATGGAAGGACAGTGTGGCTACATGGGAGGGACAGTTTGGCTTATGGGGGGACAATGTGGCTTATGGGAGGACAGTGTGGCTACATGGGATGGACAGTTTGACTTATGGGGGGACAATGTGGCTCATGGGGGGACAGTGTGGCTACGGGGGGGGGGGGGGGGTGTCAGTGTGGTGTCAGGAAGTGAGTTTTCTGAAAAAGGGTCCACTAAGGCTTTGTCGTCCAGGGGCTAGTTAAACCTGGAGCCGGCCCTGCGCTGGATTGTCGAGAGCCCCACTTTATGGACCACCACACATCTGGATTGAGTAGCTCTTGCTTTTGTAAGGTCATATAGAAGAGACATGCTTGAGTTGGTTTGCTGTGGATAGGCACACATCTTTGGAATGATTTGCATCGGATTTGTCTTCAGATTAGTTGTGGTGATGTGACTTGGATTGTTCTTTAAGGTTTGACATACTGATGTTTTGGGTGCACCTTGAATCTGGAGACGCCACTGAGCGGCGCTGCAATGAAAACGTTACAGCCCATGCTGGGTCTCTCTTTGTTATAGATATAAGAGCTATGGAGATTTCTAAGTGTTCTTGTTTGACCTCTTCATTGGTGAAAGTGTCTTTTTTTAGATGTGACCTGAATAGTTATTTCGTTAGGTTAAACTTTAGATCATAGAGATAGCAATGCATCAGTTTGATCTATTGATGCTCGATGGTCAATCAGGATTTGGAAGATGGAGACCTCATTGATTTGGGATATTATGGATACGTTGGAGAACGTGCTTGAACTTCTTAGTTGATAGATATGACAGTTATGCAGACTTCCAGTGTCCCTATTTGAGTTCTAATTTAGGATTAGTGGTGGTTTGTGTGGTTCCTAGTTGACATAGAGCATTGCTGACTGTCTGGGGTAGTTCATCTTGGTTTGTTACAGTTAGACATCATGATGTTATAGAATCTGGGAGACACCAATGAGCTGGCACTTTTTGGGGAAAGATTGAGGCACATGCTTGGTACATCTACATTGTCATGCTTATGGGAGACTTGTCAAGTGTAGTCTTGTTTGAGTTCTCTTTTTGGATGATGGTGAGTCCCGTTATGGACCACACCTTATCTTGGATATATCCATTTGTGACTTTATAGTTATACAAAAGATCTGTCTAGAGATCTAGTGTTGTGGCATTATGTTGACCATGTTAATGTACTGGAGACTCCCATTAAAGGTTGGGTCGCGTACACATCAAGTGTTGTGGATACTGCTTGGTCTTCTATTCACAGAGGTTATCGGTATTCGGCTTTTAAGATACTCCCCTCCTTATAAGTAGTGTCTGCTCCAGTGGATAGATTCTCAGCACATGACTGCTAGGTATTGGAGCCGTGGAACGTACCAAGGTCTTTCTTTTGTAGGAGCAGTCCGACATGAACATCCGGTCTGCTACGGAAAGAACATAACAAAAGATCTGACAGTCCTCATTAGTCCACCAGTGGTATCGAATGCGTGTGTGTATAACAATATTATTTTCTAATCAAACATTTTCCATCTTATTGTTCTGTGTGTTCTCAGAAGTACTATAAATTTGTCTCTTGTCCCTTGGTAGCTACTGATTCACCCATCAGCAGAGAAGGCAAAAAACTCTTTTCCATTTAACTCTGTGATTCAGTATTGTAAGTGCGAGAAGTTTCTGAGGACGATCTCTGGACCCAATTTCTGAGAGAATAGAAAGAAAGTGAATAATAACAAGAATTATAAGTGAGATCACGAAGGGGAGGAGATGGTGCTGGACTGTGACACATTGTGTTGCGTCTGAGATATGTATCTAGTATCACATTGTATCCAGCGAGACGCGAACGGAAAGAACTTACATTCTATATTGTAAAGGGCAGAGAAATCACCTAAGCTGCCGGGGCCCCGTGTGTACATTCTATATCGGGCCCTAGTGTTAACATCTGGAATCCGGGCCCCAGTGTAACACTATATTGGCCCATTGTGACATCATACTCGGAGCCCTTTGCTAAAATTTGCAGAATCTAAACCTTAGTATAGTCTATGTGTGCACATGTTACTTCCCTCCCGATGACAGAAAGCCGTCCTACGAATAATGCCGGTGACCGCGATTAATCTTAGTGTTGTGCCCGATATCCCTGCAGGTCGCTTGATACCACACAGCTCAGGTCCCCGGAGTTCCCTTGTCTTACCTGGTGCATGTAAGTGCTTGTCCTTGTATAATGAGCGCTGTGCGGGGGGAGACCACTAACATCGTGCGCACCGATATCCTCATGTTTCGCTTCCCCGCTTCATGTCCCCTGAGTTCACCTTCTTCCTCATCTGGTGCATTGAAGTGCTTGTTCCGCGTATAAATCGGCTGTGCGGGAGGAGTCCCTAAGATCTGTGCGCCCGCATACTCCTGCATTTGTGTCCAGTTCCTTTTCCCCGCTCAGTTCCGGCAGAGTTCACCATTCTTCTTCCCGTTGTCTTGTAAGTGCATTGTATGACACACAATGTGAAGTAACGGCCCGCGACTCGAGCGAAAAGCTCTGCGAGACTGTGTGCTGTCACACATCGTGCTGAACCTTTGCCGTCCCACCAGATTTCTTGTGTCCAGCATGGACCGACCTCACACGCGCTGGCTGTACCATCCGATCCCAAACACTGCTTAAAATACCGCGTCACAGCCGTGCAAATTCCCGAAAAGAGGGAAAATCCAGCGAAAGTCAGCTTCAGCTATCGCACACTTAGCAAATTAGCCCTACCTTGACTCGTACAATGAATGTCATCCAACTAACAATAGTCCCTCCCTCTGCTGTACTCTCTACACCGGCAGCCATATCGAAAATTGCAAGTGTGCACCTCTGTCAATTCAAGTCTATTATATCCCTCTGCAGACTATTAACTTATGTTTACTGGTCCCCTGGGATTCCAGGGACGTAAGCGAAAGGCTTGACTGTCAGGGCGTGTGAATCATTAAGATGGCGCGGGCTTCGGGCTGCTTTCCCATCTGCATGAGGAATGTAAGATAGAAAGTCTCTCTATTTTATCCCGCCTGGTGATGCAAGTGGTCATCTTTCGACAAAACAAATCTAACACCGCCCGGACTTCTGGCGATTTACCGATGAAAAATAATGTATATTAGAGGCAATAAAACCTATCTCACGCTGGAGCAGTGTGCGTCTGCCCTCTCCCCACAGCGAGACCCCCCCGTCCGCATCTCCCCGACCGATACTGCGCGAGGAGAATAAAACAAGCGCTCAGGAAATTCTTAATTAGACTGCAAAGCAATGAAATTTGCCAACACACATGATATTAGCGGCACTTTGTGGGGCATCCTCATAGACTGACCTTGGGCCTCGGGTGCAGGATCCACTACTGCCGATACATACACTCACACATTGGGATGTGGAAGCTGAAAGCAACGATAGGAGACATCATTTCAGAGTTCTGTATACCGATGATAGAAAGCCATTGGTGGGGTATGGGACGAGCACCCTGTCCGCTATGAAATTGGGTTATAGGAAGAAGCCATGTTGGATTTCGACAGCATGGTCCCTGTCTAGTGATGAATTGGAGGTGATATGGTAGAAGCCATGGTGATATGGACAGCACCATACCTGGCCTATGAAGTTGGGTTACATATGGGAAAGCCATGGTTTGCTATGGACGGCACGGGTCGCTGCTATGACCAATTTGGGTTATATGTACAAGAAGCCCATGGTGATATGGACGGACGGCCTCTGTTGACGAACTTTGGATATATGGTAGAAGCCATTGTTATATGGACGGCAACCCGTCCTGCCAATGAATTGGGTGTAATATGGGAAGTAAGCCATGGTGGGAATACTGGATTCGGGCCAAACCGGTCCCGTGTCTACATTGTGGGGGTTACTGGCGAAATCCCCCTAGGTGGATATGGACGGAACGGCCCCCTGTTTACGAATTGGATTATCTGGTAGAAGCCATGTGTGATAAATGGACCGAGCACCGTCCTGTCCTATGAATTTGGGTTATAATTGAAGACCAGTCGCACACGGTGGCTATGGACCGGGCACAGTCCCTGTTTACGACATTTGCGGTTATAATGGAGGAAGCCATGGCTGGATATACTGGACCAGCAGGGTCCTGTCTTGAATTGTTTTATATGGTAGAAGCCATGGGGGGATAGTGACGGCAATCGTGTCCCTGTCTAAGTAATTGGGTTATAAGTGTAAAAAGCCATGGTGGATATGGACGGCAACTGTCCCCTGTCTATAATTGGTTTATGGAGAAGCTCATGGTGGCGATATGTGGACTGGCATTCGTACCCTCGTGTCAAGAATTGGATTATACTGTAGAAGCCATGTGGATATGGCTCACGGCACGGTCCCTTTCTAAGAAGTGGGTTTTTATGTAAGAAGCCATGTGGATAATGGATGCACTGCCCCTGTCTCTACTGTGAATTGAGTTTATATGGTAGACGCCTATGTTGGATAATGACTGCACTGTCCCTTGTCTAAGAATTGGGTTATATGTAGAAGCCATGTGGATAGTGACGGCACGTCCCTGTACCTATGAATTGGGTTTATATGTACTAGAAGCCCTGGTGATATGACGCACTGTGCGGTCCCTGTCTATGACTTGGGTTATATGGTAACACCATGGTGTGAAAGGACGGCACGGTCCTCGCTTTATATGATTTGGTGCAGTCATATGGAAGTGTGGATATGGACGGCACGGTCCCCTGCCTATGAACTGGGATTACATGGTAAAGCCCTGGTGGATATGGATGGCTGATCCACTACATCTACTGCTTACGTCCTATACTTAAAGCGCCATCGTGAGAGTGATAGGATGACGGTTCTCTCTTCATGAATTGGGTTATATGGTGGCAAAAGCCCTGTGGAACATTTGAAGGACTAAGTCCTAGGTTCATTAGTATGGGTTATATGGAATGAAGATGGTGTAGATATATGATGACAATGCTTCCTATTTTAACATATCCATACGTGGAGAATAGTTTACGTACACTATGTATTAGATCAATACGCCACATTTCAGGGTAGATAAGGAGGAGCATTCAACATGAGCCACTGAGTTTCTTCCAGGTTTTGTCCCAGTAACACCCACTGTGGAAAAAACCCTTGGTGGATTGGACCAGCTCCCTTGCGATGGTCAGTTTTCATTGGGTGATGGCCCAAAAACCTGTTTATGGGCATTTAGTAATGGGCATAACTTCTTAAGTTTGATTCTAAATCATGTTTCAGTGTCTAATAGTAAACATGTGCTGGATATGTATGGGACAACAGTGCAAGCTGTGTAGATGAGTGAGTTATTGTATTGGGGTATTATCTTGTTTATATTTTATTCTATCTATCTATGATATTGACTCTGATCCAAAATTCAAGCAACATTTGTTCTATCATGTCTTTGGTTTTTTGGTTGGTCCATTGTTCCTGTTTACTTTAGCTTCTTAACTCGTTGTTTGTTGATCGTTATTTTTTCAGATTCTTCTGGTCAAATGTCGTGGCGTTGAGGGTACCCCCATTACTTTTCTTTTTCTCCGCAGACCAGCTTGCCAACCGCACACCACTCATAGAAGATCCAGATCTAATCTATACACACCACATGTGGGACGAGACATTATATCACCCCAGAAATGCCAGGCCCCTAAGCATGGGTGGTAAATGTATGAGTGTTGGACATTTCATGGAGAAGCGAGCAGGACGCCACTTAAGGTGTTTTAGAAGGCCATAACTGGGAATCCCCTAGAAAATCATGGGAACATGGGCATGCAGAGTACGCACCACATGACTTTCAGTTTCCATTTGAGAGAAATATAGAAATAGGCCAGGCATCAAATCCCCAGAAAACCACTTATAAAATGCGATGCTATGACGGAGGCGAGATGTATCTGGTGTGACAGACGCCATTAAAAAAAATAGCTTTAAAAATACAGAAGTTGGCATAAAAAAACAATATACTTAGCAAATTTGACATGTCACATCGTTCTCACTGTATTAAGCTCACCAACCACAACTACCTACACAGTTCGGGCTGGGCTGGGCGGGGGATGGTGTTATTGTGTTATCGGTACTTTTTACCAACAAGACACTTTTACAAAAGATGTGGTAGGGTGATCTACAGGCGCAGTCTTGTCCATTTGGGGGTGTTGCAGATGATTTTCAGAATTATCTTTTGGTTTCCAGCTATCTCCGATTCTTTTTATCTCCCTTTTGGTGTGCTCCGTTGCCTTCCCAATTTACCATCGTTTCCCCCTCTCCTTGCCGCCTCTTTCCTCTGTCTTCGTCTTTCAACAAATTAGTTAACTTGGCATTCTTTGGGTCCGTTAGCTGCATCACGGTGTGATGGAACCTTTTGCTAGCCCCCTTTTCTCCGCCTTTCTCCCTCCCCCCTGTTTTCCCGTCTTTCCGGTCCACTTTCGCCCCCTTCCCCCCCCCTGCTCTCTTGTTCCCTCTCCTGCAACCATTCTGGTCTTTTCCTTTTCAAGCCTGTCCCACGCTCCTTCATTGTGCCGTGTCTTGTCGCTAAATTAACTTTTTCATACCTCTGATTGTATGGTCACGCTTTTTGTTGTTTTCTATTTTAGTTTTTCCATTTCCTTTTTTTCTAGACCACCTTTTGTGTGTCCCCCCCCCTTTCTCGAAGGAATGGCCCCAGTTCCCCTCCTGTTGCCATTCCTCGCCTCTACCCTGTTGCAGTGTGTGGTCTTTAGTTCATGTCGCTTCATTAATATGCCTTAGCTATTTGATTGATTCATATATTAAGGGCACAAGTGTTTGCAAAAAAATGCAAAACTAGTAGCATTTTCCGTTTTCACTGTATACGTTGGGGATCTTGAGTCTTACGCTCCTACTCAACGGATCACTCTTTGACTGCTCTGTGCCCATTCTTCTGGGGAGGTGGGACCTTTGCTTTATATATATCTGTCTGTATGAGTCCTAAGAATCGATATCTGTAGTATTTGGGATGTGCTCACACGCTCTTTAGCTGCATTTTTGGTTTAGAGTCATTGTTGATATGTGTGAGCATGAGTGACCCCCTTACGCAATAATACTATTGCCTATATGCTATTGTATTGCATTTATTCTTTGGTTATTCTGCTCCTATCATCCACTCTTTTCTATTTTTGCGCCCTAGACCCTTCTTACTTCCTCTCTTTTCTTTTACCTCTTTCTGCCTTCGTTTCAATTATCTGTCTCTAAGAGCTTCTTTTTTACGGCCGAAAGCTTTGAATCCGTGTGTGATCGGCATGGTTAACACACTGCTGCGCTCCCGGGTGCAATTGGCAGCAAAGACCTTTGTCCCCTGTGCGTGGCTAGACTTCAGGCCCATGAGCCCCTCTAAAACACAAATCAAGGATAGGACACCCCGTCAGGGTCTCTGTTGATCAATTGTCTTAATTAGTATTACGATTACAGGCGTCACACATGTCATAAATGTGGTTAACAGTATCCTCTGGTTAGTTTTGAAATATTCTCGTTTTGGCAACTGAGTATCTGTAAGAAGTCATCAATTCTGACGAGGCTACTAGAAGTGCGAGAATTGGGACAGATATGCAAAGAAATGTAGCTCTCGCTTTAGTCGGCCTCAGAAGGACCTTATTCTATGGTCTTATGTGAGCCAGAAAATATTTACTATAAAAGGGTGTAATGTTGTAAAAGGTTTATCTTAATATTCTATATTTAGTAGAATGGTCAAGTGTTTAAAAGGTAAAGGCTGGCGTGTGTCTTAAAGAAGTACAAATTCACTATAAAGTATAATGAAAACGGGCCCATATAGTCTCAAAGTAGTACAATCGCGCTTCATCTTATCATCTTTCTAACTTGGCTTTCCCTGTCCCCTCTCCTTCCTCTGGCAATTATGTGGTGAAGAGATAACCGTTAGGCTACTGAGACTGCTTGGATATCATAACTGAATAAGATGTGTATAGGGTTTTGGAACTAACGTCTTAAAAAATTGTATGTAATGGTTATTTTTTGGATGCCACAAGAATTAATTATGGCAGGGAAAGCAAAAAGCGATTGGTATGTGTGGTGGCGAGCCCAAAACAGGGCATGACATGACTGAATATAGGCTACTGGGCTGTTGTGCTGTTGGCCTCGTTAATTGCTATTTTAGTTCTAGTGTAGGAGGGAAAGTAAACTTTTATTTTCGCTTTAATTTTCTTTTTTTAATAACCCCTATTCCCAGAGGAATACTATCAATGCCATGCTCATGGCATAGAGTATTCATCCTTGCTGCAAAAATTAAAAACACATCTTCAAATGGCCAAGGATCCATCATCATCTTAAATTCACACAAAAAGAATAGACAACCCTCTACAATAACCCGGTGCCAAAAATCAGTCAAACAAATCCATTAAAAGAGTCATATAAACACTGACTGTGACAGACAGGATGGAATTGTATATATTTAGAGGATTGTATAAAAGCCGTAGTTATCCTAGAACAGCAGAGGATATTGCCTCTACCTAATCCTCTCCTCCGAGTAATCGTTTTCGCATTTTTTTCAAAATAACATAGTACGGTATCCCTCCCATCCGCCTCTGTCCGTTGCTTTCGCGTGCGCCCTCGTTACCTAAGCATACAGCATAGCAGCACTTGGCAAGGTGCCGAAAATTTCACCAATTGACATTGACTACTCCGTACAGACAGAACGTCTCTCATTCAGAGACTTGTAAGCAGATGTGTTCAACTTGTTGTTCATCTGATGTTCTGTGCCTGAAATCTGTTGCGGTTGGCTGGTACAGTAACTCCTGGTTCGACTCTATGATTGTAAGTATTTAGGCGTTGGTCCGTATTAACTATATTTTTGTTTTTGCTTATTTAGTATGAGGCTATCGTTTCACTATTTTGGTTACAAGCTTGTCTGGGCTTACGTCGATATCGGGAGTTTGACTAGGGCTTGCTCTTCTTGGGTGTGCGTAGCGCTTCCTGCTTACTGGTTTTCTGCTGCCTCTTCTTCTGGGGGCGATGCAGACAAGTGCATTGTCCGTGTATAATGCGCTGTGCGGGGAGTCACTAAGATTGTGCGCCCGATATCCTGCATGTGTCGCTTCCCCGCTCAGGTCCGGCAGAGTTCACCTTCTTCTTCCCGTTGTATGTAAGTGCATTGTATGCGACACAATGTGAAAGTAACAGCCCGCGCTCAGTCCGAATCAGTCAGATCGTCTGATTGCCCGTCCCCGATTTGTGCCGCATGGAAGCAGCGCAGCTGTACCCAAATCCGATCCCAAACACCTGTTAAATACCCGTCACAGCCGTGCAAATCCCCGAAAAAGATGGAAAATCCGACGAAAGTGCTATCCGCGACACTTAGCAAATTAGCCCCTATATGTTCTGTACAGATTATTTCCAACCTAAAATAATTGCCCCTCTCTGTTGTACTCACCGCGCCAGCGAAATGCAAATTGCCTGTCAATTCAAGTCTATTATGATCCCTCTGCAGACTATTACTTAGTGTTTACTCCTGGATTCCAGGGATAAGGAATAGTCTGCACTTCAGGCTGTGAGATCATTAAGATGGACGGGCTGCGGGCTCTCCCATCTGCATGAGGAATGTAAGATATAAAGCCATATTTATCCCCCTGGTGAATGCCAAGTCAATCTTAAAAAACAAATCTAAACACCTCGGCGGATTTTACCGAGAAAAATAAGGATATTAGAGGCAATAAAACCTATTTACCAGCAGTTCTGTCTCCCTCCCGAGCGAGACCCCGCATCTCCCCGACCGATTACTGCGAGAGGAGAATAAACAGCGGCTCAGGAAATTCTTATTAGACTGCAAAGCAATGAAATGTGCAAATAGATATTAGCGGCACTTTGTGGGGGCATCGTCAGAGGACGTGACCTTGGCCGGGTGAAGGATATTACTGCCGAACTCACTCATAGGGATGGAGAGCTGAGAGCAGACTAGAGGAGCACATTTCAGAGTTCTGGATTAGATGGTAGAAGCCATGGTGGGTATGGACGGCACGGCCCCTGCCTATGAATTGGGTTATATGGAAGAAGCCATGGTGGATATGGACAGCATGGTCCCTGTCTATGAATTGGGTTATATGGTAGAAGCCATGGTGGATATGGACAGCACCATCCTGCCTATGAATTGGGTTATATGGTAGAAGCCATGGTGGATATGGACGGCACGGTCCCTGGCTATGAATTGGGTTATATGTAAGAAGCCATGGTGGATATGGACGGAACGGCCCCTGTTTACGAATTGGATTATATGGTAGAAGCCATGTGTGATAAATGGACCGAGCACCGTCCTGTCCTATGAATTGGGTTATAATTGAAGCCAGTCGCACCGTGGCTATGGACGTCACATGTCCCTGTTGCTATATTGCGGTTATAATGTAGACGCCATGGCTGATTATGGACCAGACGGGTCCCTGTCTTGAATTGGTTCTTACTGGTAGTAAGCCATGGTGTGACTATGACGGCACCGTCCTGTCTAAGTAATTGGGTTATAAGTGTAAGAAGCCATGGTGGTATATGGACGTGCAACTGTCCCCTGTCTATAAATTGGTTTATATGAAGCATCCATGGTGGCTTGTGGTACTGCATTACGTCCCTCCTTACTAAGATTCGGATTATACTGTAGTAAGCCATTGTTGATATGGCACGGCACGGTCCCTGCTAAGAAGTGGGTTTATATGTGAAGAATCCATGTGGATATGACACGCCTCCATGTCTCTACTGTAATTGGTTTATATAAGAAGTTGGATTGAGCAGGTCCCTCTGATTGTTATGGATAAGCATGTTGCGAGTGACTGCACCTGTCCCTGTCTAAGAATTGGGTTATATGTAAGAAGCCATGTGGATAGTGACGTCACGTCCCTGTCTATGTAATTTGGGTTTATATGACTAGAACCCATGTGATCATGACGCATGTCGGTCCCTGTCTAGACTGGGTTATATGTAAAACCATGGTGGAATATGGACGTCACGTGTCCCGTGTCTAATGAATTTGGTGTCATATGTAAGAAGCTGGTGATATGGAGGCACGGTCCCCTGCCTATTAATGGATTAATGGTAGAAGCCCATGGTGGATATGGATGGCTGATCCACTACATCTACTGCTTACGTCCTATACTTAAAGCGCCATCGTGAGAGTGATAGGATGACGGTTCTCTCTTCATGAATTGGGTTATATGGTGGCAAAAGCCCTGTGGAACATTTGAAGGACTAAGTCCTAGGTTCATTAGTATGGGTTATATGGAATGAAGATGGTGTAGATATATGATGACAATGCTTCCTATTTTAACATATCCATACGTGGAGAATAGTTTACGTACACTATGTATTAGATCAATACGCCACATTTCAGGGTAGATAAGGAGGAGCATTCAACATGAGCCACTGAGTTTCTTCCAGGTTTTGTCCCAGTAACACCCACTGTGGAAAAAACCCTTGGTGGATTGGACCAGCTCCCTTGCGATGGTCAGTTTTCATTGGGTGATGGCCCAAAAACCTGTTTATGGGCATTTAGTAATGGGCATAACTTCTTAAGTTTGATTCTAAATCATGTTTCAGTGTCTAATAGTAAACATGTGCTGGATATGTATGGGACAACAGTGCAAGCTGTGTAGATGAGTGAGTTATTGTATTGGGGTATTATCTTGTTTATATTTTATTCTATCTATCTATGATATTGACTCTGATCCAAAATTCAAGCAACATTTGTTCTATCATGTCTTTGGTTTTTTGGTTGGTCCATTGTTCCTGTTTACTTTAGCTTCTTAACTCGTTGTTTGTTGATCGTTATTTTTTCAGATTCTTCTGGTCAAATGTCGTGGCGTTGAGGGTACCCCCATTACTTTTCTTTTTCTCCGCAGACCAGCTTGCCAACCGCACACCACTCATAGAAGATCCAGATCTAATCTATACACACCACATGTGGGACGAGACATTATATCACCCCAGAAATGCCAGGCCCCTAAGCATGGGTGGTAAATGTATGAGTGTTGGACATTTCATGGAGAAGCGAGCAGGACGCCACTTAAGGTGTTTTAGAAGGCCATAACTGGGAATCCCCTAGAAAATCATGGGAACATGGGCATGCAGAGTACGCACCACATGACTTTCAGTTTCCATTTGAGAGAAATATAGAAATAGGCCAGGCATCAAATCCCCAGAAAACCACTTATAAAATGCGATGCTATGACGGAGGCGAGATGTATCTGGTGTGACAGACGCCATTAAAAAAAATAGCTTTAAAAATACAGAAGTTGGCATAAAAAAACAATATACTTAGCAAATTTGACATGTCACATCGTTCTCACTGTATTAAGCTCACCAACCACAACTACCTACACAGTTCGGGCTGGGCTGGGCGGGGGATGGTGTTATTGTGTTATCGGTACTTTTTACCAACAAGACACTTTTACAAAAGATGTGGTAGGGTGATCTACAGGCGCAGTCTTGTCCATTTGGGGGTGTTGCAGATGATTTTCAGAATTATCTTTTGGTTTCCAGCTATCTCCGATTCTTTTTATCTCCCTTTTGGTGTGCTCCGTTGCCTTCCCAATTTACCATCGTTTCCCCCTCTCCTTGCCGCCTCTTTCCTCTGTCTTCGTCTTTCAACAAATTAGTTAACTTGGCATTCTTTGGGTCCGTTAGCTGCATCACGGTGTGATGGAACCTTTTGCTAGCCCCCTTTTCTCCGCCTTTCTCCCTCCCCCCTGTTTTCCCGTCTTTCCGGTCCACTTTCGCCCCCTTCCCCCCCCCTGCTCTCTTGTTCCCTCTCCTGCAACCATTCTGGTCTTTTCCTTTTCAAGCCTGTCCCACGCTCCTTCATTGTGCCGTGTCTTGTCGCTAAATTAACTTTTTCATACCTCTGATTGTATGGTCACGCTTTTTGTTGTTTTCTATTTTAGTTTTTCCATTTCCTTTTTTTCTAGACCACCTTTTGTGTGTCCCCCCCCCTTTCTCGAAGGAATGGCCCCAGTTCCCCTCCTGTTGCCATTCCTCGCCTCTACCCTGTTGCAGTGTGTGGTCTTTAGTTCATGTCGCTTCATTAATATGCCTTAGCTATTTGATTGATTCATATATTAAGGGCACAAGTGTTTGCAAAAAAATGCAAAACTAGTAGCATTTTCCGTTTTCACTGTATACGTTGGGGATCTTGAGTCTTACGCTCCTACTCAACGGATCACTCTTTGACTGCTCTGTGCCCATTCTTCTGGGGAGGTGGGACCTTTGCTTTATATATATCTGTCTGTATGAGTCCTAAGAATCGATATCTGTAGTATTTGGGATGTGCTCACACGCTCTTTAGCTGCATTTTTGGTTTAGAGTCATTGTTGATATGTGTGAGCATGAGTGACCCCCTTACGCAATAATACTATTGCCTATATGCTATTGTATTGCATTTATTCTTTGGTTATTCTGCTCCTATCATCCACTCTTTTCTATTTTTGCGCCCTAGACCCTTCTTACTTCCTCTCTTTTCTTTTACCTCTTTCTGCCTTCGTTTCAATTATCTGTCTCTAAGAGCTTCTTTTTTACGGCCGAAAGCTTTGAATCCGTGTGTGATCGGCATGGTTAACACACTGCTGCGCTCCCGGGTGCAATTGGCAGCAAAGACCTTTGTCCCCTGTGCGTGGCTAGACTTCAGGCCCATGAGCCCCTCTAAAACACAAATCAAGGATAGGACACCCCGTCAGGGTCTCTGTTGATCAATTGTCTTAATTAGTATTACGATTACAGGCGTCACACATGTCATAAATGTGGTTAACAGTATCCTCTGGTTAGTTTTGAAATATTCTCGTTTTGGCAACTGAGTATCTGTAAGAAGTCATCAATTCTGACGAGGCTACTAGAAGTGCGAGAATTGGGACAGATATGCAAAGAAATGTAGCTCTCGCTTTAGTCGGCCTCAGAAGGACCTTATTCTATGGTCTTATGTGAGCCAGAAAATATTTACTATAAAAGGGTGTAATGTTGTAAAAGGTTTATCTTAATATTCTATATTTAGTAGAATGGTCAAGTGTTTAAAAGGTAAAGGCTGGCGTGTGTCTTAAAGAAGTACAAATTCACTATAAAGTATAATGAAAACGGGCCCATATAGTCTCAAAGTAGTACAATCGCGCTTCATCTTATCATCTTTCTAACTTGGCTTTCCCTGTCCCCTCTCCTTCCTCTGGCAATTATGTGGTGAAGAGATAACCGTTAGGCTACTGAGACTGCTTGGATATCATAACTGAATAAGATGTGTATAGGGTTTTGGAACTAACGTCTTAAAAAATTGTATGTAATGGTTATTTTTTGGATGCCACAAGAATTAATTATGGCAGGGAAAGCAAAAAGCGATTGGTATGTGTGGTGGCGAGCCCAAAACAGGGCATGACATGACTGAATATAGGCTACTGGGCTGTTGTGCTGTTGGCCTCGTTAATTGCTATTTTAGTTCTAGTGTAGGAGGGAAAGTAAACTTTTATTTTCGCTTTAATTTTCTTTTTTTAATAACCCCTATTCCCAGAGGAATACTATCAATGCCATGCTCATGGCATAGAGTATTCATCCTTGCTGCAAAAATTAAAAACACATCTTCAAATGGCCAAGGATCCATCATCATCTTAAATTCACACAAAAAGAATAGACAACCCTCTACAATAACCCGGTGCCAAAAATCAGTCAAACAAATCCATTAAAAGAGTCATATAAACACTGACTGTGACAGACAGGATGGAATTGTATATATTTAGAGGATTGTATAAAAGCCGTAGTTATCCTAGAACAGCAGAGGATATTGCCTCTACCTAATCCTCTCCTCCGAGTAATCGTTTTCGCATTTTTTTCAAAATAACATAGTACGGTATCCCTCCCATCCGCCTCTGTCCGTTGCTTTCGCGTGCGCCCTCGTTACCTAAGCATACAGCATAGCAGCACTTGGCAAGGTGCCGAAAATTTCACCAATTGACATTGACTACTCCGTACAGACAGAACGTCTCTCATTCAGAGACTTGTAAGCAGATGTGTTCAACTTGTTGTTCATCTGATGTTCTGTGCCTGAAATCTGTTGCGGTTGGCTGGTACAGTAACTCCTGGTTCGACTCTATGATTGTAAGTATTTAGGCGTTGGTCCGTATTAACTATATTTTTGTTTTTGCTTATTTAGTATGAGGCTATCGTTTCACTATTTTGGTTACAAGCTTGTCTGGGCTTACGTCGATATCGGGAGTTTGACTAGGGCTTGCTCTTCTTGGGTGTGCGTAGCGCTTCCTGCTTACTGGTTTTCTGCTGCCTCTTCTTCTGGGGGCGATGCAGACGATTATATGGTAGAAGCCATGGTGGATATGGACGGCACCGTCCTGCCAATGAATTGGGTTATATGGAAGAAGCCATGGTGGATATGGACGGCACGGTCCCTGTCTAAGAATTGGGTTATATGGAAGAAGCCATGGTGGATATGGACGGAACGGCCCCTGTTTACGAATTGAAGAAGCCATGGTGGATATGGACGGAACGGCCCCTGTTTACGAATTGGATTATATGGTAGAAGCCATGGTGGATATGGACGGCACCGTCCTGCCCTTCGCACATCCGTTCAAATCCCAAAAAGATTGAAAATCCGAGCGAAAGTTCTTAGCTCCTATCGCACACTTATGCAATTAGCCCTATTGCTCGTATCAATTAATTCATCAACCTTAAAATAGTCCCCCTCTCTGTCTCTCTACACTCGCCCAATCGAAAATTCAATGTCACTCATTCAGTCTATTAATCCCTCTGCAAGCGTTTAACTTATTTTCTTCCCCTGATTCCAGGACGTAAGCATAGCTTGCCTTCAGAGCGTGTGAATCATTAAGAGCCGTTCGGAGCTGCTTCCCATCTGCATGAGAATGTAATAGAATCTCTCTATTTTAATCCCGCCTGGTGATGCAAGTCTCTTACAAAACAAATCTAAACACCGCCGGACTTCTGTTCACCGATGAGAAAAAATGTATATAGAGGCAATAAACACCTATTAACGCTGAGCAGTTCGTCTGCCCCTCCCGCAGCGGACCCCCCGTCCCATCTCCCCGACCGATTACTGCGGAGGAGAATAAACAGCCTCCGGAATTCTTATTAGCGTGCAAAGCAATAATTTGCCAAATCACAGATATTAGCGGCACTTTTGTGGGGCATACTCATAGGACTTGACCTTGGCCGGGTGCAGAGAATCATACTGCCGACTACACTCTCACATGGGATGGGAGCCTAGAAGCAACAGATAGGAGACATCATTTCCCAGAGTTCTGATATACCGATGGTAGAAGCCATTGTGGGTATGGCGACGAGCATCCTGCCCTATGAATTGTGGTTATAGGAAAAGCCATGTTGGATATTCCATCATGTCCCTGTCTATGAGAATTGTGAGTGTATGGTGAAGCCATGGTGATATGGATCAGCACCCATACCTGGCCTATGAAGTGGGTTATACATTGTCGGAAAGCCATGGTGCTATGGACGCACTGGTCGCTGCTATGAAATTTGGGTTATATGTACAAGACGCCCATGGTGATATGGACGGACGGCCCTCTGTTTGACGAACTTGCGGATTCCTGGTAGCTTAAGCCATTGTGTACTATTGACGGCAACCCGTCCTGCCAATGAATTGGGTTATATGGAAGTAAGCCATGGTTATATGGAACTGCCGTCCCTGTCTAAGAATTGTGTTACTATGTAAGCATCCATGGTGGTCTGGTACGTTAACGGTCCCCCTTTTTTACTAATCGGATTATTGTATAAGCCATTTTGTATATGGACGGCAGACCGTCCCTGCCTATAATTGGGTTATATGGAAGAATCCATGTGGATATGCACGGCCGTCCATGTTTACAATTGGTATATTAAGACCATGTTGGATCTGGCAGCAATGGTCCCTGTCTCTGAATTGGTTATCTGGTATAAGCGCATGGTTTGGCGTATGTGACTGCCCTGTCCCTGTCTAAGAATTGGGTTATATGTAAGAAGCCATGGTGGATATGGACGGCACGGTCCCTGTCTAAGAATTGGGTTATATGTAAGAAGCCATGGTGGATACTTCGCACATCCGTTCAAATCCCAAAAAGATTGAAAATCCACGAAAGTTCTAGCTCACTATCGCACACTTAGCAAATTAGCCGCCTACCTATGTTCGTATCAATGAATGTCCCAACCTTAAATATGCCCTCCTCTGCTGTCTTCTACACCGGCCCAATCAAATTGCAATGTCACTAATTCAAGTCTATTAATCCCTCCTGCAAGACGTATACTTATTTTCCTGTCCTGGGATTCCAGGGAGTAAGAAGCTGCCTGTCAGAGCGTGGAATCATTAAGATGCGCGTTGCGGAGCTGCTCCCATCTGCTGAGGAAGTAAGATAAGTCCTCATTTTAATCCCGCCTGTGATGCCAAGTGTCTCTTATCGACAAAACAATCTAAACACCTCGCACGGATTTGGATTCACCGATGAAAAATAAGTATATAGAGGCAATAAACACTATTACGCTAGCAGTGTCGTGCTGCCCCTCCCACAGCGAGACCCCCCTCCATCTCCCCGACCGATACTGCGACGAGGAGAATAAACAGCCTCAGAAATTCTTAATTGCCTGCAAAGCAATGAATTTGCCAACAAGATATTATGCTGCACTATTTTTGTGGGGCATTCATAGGACGTTGACCTTGGGCCTCGGGTGACAGAGATTACTGCCGAACTACACTCCAATTGGGATGGCGAAGCCTGAAGCATACGAAGAGACATCATTTCCCAGAAGTTTCTGGTTACATGCTAGAAGCCATGTGTGGGGTATGGGGACAGCAGTCCTGTCCGTATGATTGTGGTTATAGTGAAAAGCCATGTTGGATATTCGCAGCATGTCCCTGTCTATGAGATTGGAGTGATATGGTGAAGCCATGGTGGATATGGATCAGCACCTACTGGCTATGAAGTGGGTTATATATGCGAAAGCCATGGTTTGCTATGGACGTGCACTGTCGCCTGCTATGACTTTGGGTTATATGTACAGACAGCCCATGGTGATTATGGACGGACGGCCACTCTGTTTGACTGAACTTGGATTATGGTAGCTAAGCCATTGTTACTATTGACGGCACCCGTCCTGCCAATGAATTGGGTGTATATGGGAAGAAGCCATGGTGGAATACTGGACTTCGGCCGTCCCGTGTCTAATTGTGGGGTTACTAGAGCAATCCACCTGGTGGTCTGGACGAACGGTCCCCCTTTTTTACAATTGGATTATCTGTAGAAGCCATTGTATAATGGACGGCAGCACCGTCCTGCCTATGAATTTGGGTTATAATGAAGACAGTCGCACATGTAGGACTACCGGGCCGTCCATGTTTACACATTGCGGTTATTAATGGAGACCATGTCTGGATCTGGCAGCAGGGTCCCTGTCTTGAATTGGTTATCATGGTAGAAGCCATGGTGGGGATGTGACTGCGCAATCGTGTCCCTGTCTAAGTATTGGGTTATAAGTGTAAAAGCCATGGTGGATAGGACGTGCAACTGTCCCCTGTCTATTAGATTTTGGGTTATATGGTAGAACGCCATGTGATCATGGACGTCATGTTCCCTGTCTAAGAATGGGTTATATGTATATATGGTAGAAGCCATGGTGGATATGGACGGCACGGTCCCTGTCTAAGAATTGGGTTATATGTAAGAAGCCATGGTGGATATGGACGGCACGGTCCCTGTCTATGAATTGGGTTATATGGTAGAAGCCATGGTGGATACTTCGCACATCCGTTCAAATCCCAAAAAGATTGAAAATCCAGCGAAAGTCTTAGCTCAGCTTCGCACACTTATGCAAATTAGCCGCCTACCTATGATCGTACAATGATGTCATCCAACCTTAAAATGCCCCCTCTGCTGTACTTCTACACTCGCCCGAATGCAAATTCAATGTCACCTCTGTCAATTCAGTCTATTGATATCCCTCTGCAGACTTTCTTATGTTTACTGGCCTATTCCAGGAGTAGCATGCTTGCCTCAGACGTGTGAATCATTAAGAGCTCGGCTTGCGGAGCTGCCCCATCTGCTGAGATGTCAAGATAGAGTCCTCTATTTTATCCCCCGGTGATGCAAGTGCATCTTCGACAAAACAAATCTAACACCCGTCACGGATTCTGGTTCTACCGAGAGAAAATAAGATATAGAGCAATAAACACTATCTACGCGGAGCAGTGTCGTGCTGCCCCTCCCGACGCGAGACCCCCCGTCCCATCTCCCGACCGATTACTGCGGAGGAGAATAAACAAGCGCTCGGAAATTCTTATTGCCTGCAAAGCAATAATTTGCCAAATACTGATATTATCGCACTTTTTTGGGGCATCTCATAGACTGACCTTGGGCCTGGGTGAAGAGAATATACTGCCGATCTACACTCTACAATGGGATGTGCGAGCTTGAAGCAACGATGGAGACACATTTCCCAGAGTTCTGTTACATGATAGAAAGCCATTGTGGGGTATGGCGCAGCAGTCCTTCCGTATGATTGTGGTTATGGAATGAAGCCATGGTGGATTGTCACAGCATGTCCCTGTCTAGTGATAATTGGGTAGTATGTCGAAGCCATGGTGATATGGATCACACCATACTGCCTATGAAGTTGGGTTATACATTGTGAAGCCATGCGTTTGCTATGGACGCACGGGTCCATGGCTATGATTGGGTTATATGTACAAGAGCCCATGGTGATTATGGACGGACGGCCATCTGTTACAACTTTGGATATATGGTAGCTAAGCCATTGTGTATATTGGACGGCAACCGTCCTGCCAATGAATTGGGTGTATATGGAAGTAAGCCCATGGTGAATATGGAATTCGCCACGGTCCCGTGTCTAGATTGTGGGTTACTAGTGCATCCATAGGTGGTCTGGTACGTTAACGGCCCCCTTGTTTACTGAATCGGATTATTGGTATAAGCCATTTGTATAAATGGACGCAGACCGTCCCTGCCTATAATTTGGGTTATAATGGAAGACATCGCACCGGTGTAGGACCGGGCCGTCCACTGTTTACGACATTTGGGTTATAAGGAGGGCCATGTCTGGATACTGGACCAGCAGGTCCTGTCTCTGAATTGTTTATCTGGTATAAGCGCATGGTTGGGTGATAGTGACGCCGTGTCCCTGTCTAAGAATTGGGTTATAAGTGTAAAAGCCATGGTGGATATGGACGCAACGTGTCCCTGTCTATAATTTTGGTTTATGGAGAACGCTCATGTGCATCATGTGGACGTGCATGTGTCCCTGTCGTCAAGAATGGATTATATGTAAGAAGCCATGTGGATATGGACTCACGGACGTCCCTGTTCTAAGAATTTGGGTTTTATGTAAGAAGCCATGGTGATAATGGATGGCACGGCCCCTGTCTCTATTGAATTGAGTTATGTAGAAGCCATGGTGGATATGGACGGCACGGTCCCTGTCTATGAATTGGGTTATATGGTAAAACCATGGTGGATATGGACGGCACGGTCCCTCTTTATGATTTGGGTTATATGGAAGGTGGATATGGACGGCACGGTCCCTGCCTATGAATTGGGTTACATGGTAGAAGCCATGGTGGATATGGATGGCATGATCCCTGTCTATGAATTGGGTTATATAGTAGAAGCCATGGTGGATATGGATGACGGTCTCTGTTCATGAATTGGGTTATATGGGAAAAGACCTGTTGGATATGGATGGACAAGGTCCTGGTTCATTAGTTGGGTTATATGGGAGAAGATGTGGTAGATATATGATTGAAATGCTCCTAGTTTATGAATAGGTTATATGTAAGAATCCATGGTAGATATGGAGGAGCATAGTCCTGGTTCATCAGTTGGGTTATGTGGAAAAACACTTGGTGGATATGGACAGCCATGGTCAGTTTATCAATTGGGTGATGAGCCAAAAGACATGTTGATGGGCATAGATGGGCATAGTCTTAGTTTATCATTTGGGTTCTATAGTAGAACGATGTGCTGGATATGTATGGACACAGCTGTAGTAGATGAGTGGAGTTTATTCTATGATTTTGACTCTGATCCAAAGATTCAGCACTTTGTATCAGATGTCTTCACTTATGTTCTTGGAGCCAATTCCCATAATAGAAGATCCAGAATCTATAGCAAAACCACATGGGACGAGACATGAAATATCAGGAAATGCCAGGTCCCCTAAGCAGTGGGTAAATGAGTGTGACATTCATGGAGAGCTGGAGCAGGACGCAACTTAAGGTGTGAAGGCCAATACTGGGATCCCCTAGAAATCATTGGAGAACATTGGAGACCACCGTGACATTTTCAGTTTCCATTTGAGAGAAATATAGAAAAGTCAGGCATAAAAGCCCCAAAACAAGGTGCGAGACATGCAGAGATGTTCTGGGTGACAGGCCATAAATAGCTTTAATAAAGTTGGACTAGATAATGTCCATGGTTCTGTTACACCTCGGCTGGGCTGTGGCGGGGGATGGGTATCGTACTTAGCCAACAAGGACACTTTTACAGATGTGGAGGGTGATGGAGAACAATATAAATGCATAAGTTATAGTAATTTAAGTGGATACAAAGGGTTTGAAAACAGACAAGTATAAGTCAAGTCTGTAGCCCAAAGTCCTCACCACCCCCGAGGAACATCTAAATAACATCCTTGATATTATTACAGCTGTGAGGATGTTTCTTATTAGTTTTTACTGTAATGACCTTTGAATGTCCATAAAGTGGGTCCTCAGAAAATAAGAATAGTCTATTCTGTAACCTGCAGCTTGACACGCCCCCGAGGAACTGCTATATGCAGTACTTAATATTTTTGCTGCTGTGAGGATGCTGTGAAGAAGTAGGGGTGGAAGGGGGTTGACAAGAGGCAATTAAAGTATCATTTGATTAATTGAGTGGATCCTTAGGGTCTTATATGTGTTATGATGATGTTCTGGAGCTTGCCCCGCCCCCGAGGAGCATCTGTTTCCTGTGCTTTATTGCCCTTGAGGAAGTAGGGGTAGAAGGGGGTTGACAAGAGGCAATTAAAGTATCATTTGATTAATTGAGTGGATCCTAAGGGTCTTGTATGTGTGATGATGATGTTCTGGAGGTTGCCCCGCCCCCGAGGAGCATCTGTTTCCTATGCTTTATTGCAGCTGTGAATCTGTTTCCTCTTAGATTTCAGCATCTTTCAGTGTCCTTGTCTCCTTGAGCCAGAGAAATGCTACCAAAAACATACATATTATTTGGCGAATCGTTGTCTTTGCAGTGTGATGCGGTCCCTGGCTATGAATTGGGTTATATGGAAGAAGCCATGGTGGATGTGGACGGCACGGTCCCTGGCTATGAATTGGGTTATATGGAAGAAGCCATGGTGGATATGGACGGCACGGTCCCTGTCTATCAATTGGGTTATATGGTAGAAGTCATGGTGGATGTGGACGGCACGGTCCCTGGCTATGAATTGGGTTATATGGAAGAAGCCATGGTGGATATGGCGGCACGGTCCCTGTCTATGAATTGGGTTATATGGTAGAACCATGGTGGATATGGACGGCACGGTCCTTGTCTATTAATTGGGTTATATGGAAGAAGCCATGGTGGATATGGATGGCACGGTCCCTGTCTATTAATTGGGTTATATGGAAGAAGCCATGGTGGATATGGACGGCACGGTCCCTGTCTATGAATTGGGTTATATGGAAGAAGCCATGGTGGATATG
This sequence comes from Engystomops pustulosus, assembly GCA_019512145.1. NCBI lineage: Eukaryota > Metazoa > Chordata > Amphibia > Anura > Leptodactylidae > Engystomops > Engystomops pustulosus. The sequence continues at coordinate 40,450 of WNYA01001496.1, forward strand.
GACGGCACAGTCCCTGTCTATGATTTGGGTTATATGGAAGAAGCCATGGTGGATATGGACGGCACGGTCCCTGTCTATGATTTGGGTTATATGGTAGAAGCCATGGTGGATATGGATGACGGTCTCTGTTCATGAATTGGGTTATATGGGAAAAGACCTGTTGGATATGGATGGACATGGTCCTGGTTCATTAGTTGGGTTATATGGGAGAAGATGTGGTAGATATATGATGGAAATACTCCTAGTTTATGAATAGGTTATATGTAAGAAGCCATGGTAGATATGGAGGAGCATAGTCCTGGTTCATCAGTTGGGTTATATGGAAATACACTTGGTCTATATGGACAGACATGGTCAGTTTATCAATTGGGTGATGAGCCAAAAGACATGTTGATGGGCATAGATGGGCATAGTCTTAGTTTATAATTTGGGTTCTATAGTAGAACGATGTGTTGGATATGTATGGACACAGCTGTAGTAGATGAGTGGAGTTAATTCTATGATTTTGACTCTGATCCAAAGATTCAGCACTTTGTATCAGATGTCTTCACTTATGTTCTTGGAGCAAATTCCCATAATAGAAGACCCAGAATCTATACCAAATCACATGGGACGAGACATGAAATATCAGGAAATGCCAGGTCCCATAAGCAGTGGGTAAATGAGTGTGACATTCATGGAGAGCTGGAGCAGGACGCAACTTAAGGTGTGAAGGCCAATACTGGGATCCCCTAGAAATCATTGGAGAACATTGGAGACCACGGTGACATTATCAATTTCCATTTGAGAGAAATAAAGAAAAGTCAAGCAAGTTGTATCATAAAGCCCCAAAGCATGGTGCGAGACATGCCGAGATTTTCTGGGTGAACATAAACAGCTTTAAAAAAGTTGGACTAGATAATTCGCATGGTTCTGTTACACCTTGGCTGGGCTGTGGCGGGGGATGGGTATCATACTTAGCCACCAAGGACACTTTTACAGATGTGGAAGGTGATGGAGGACAATCTAAATTTATAATTTATAGTAATTTAAGTAGATTCAAAGGGTTTGAAAATCGGACAACTGTATTCTGTATACGAAAGTCCTCCCCGCCCCCGAGGAACATCTGAATAACTTCCTTGATATTATAACAGATGTGAGGATGTTTATTGTTGGTTTCCACTGTAATAACCTTTGAATGTCCATGAAGTGGGTCCTCAGAATATAAAAATAGTAGTGTATTCTGTAACCTGGAGCTTGACACGCCCCCGAGGAACATCTGTATGCAGTACTTGATATTTTTGCTGCTATGAGGATGTTTCTGTAAGATTTCAGTACAATGGCTTAATACATAACTTTTTTTTTCAGTACTAATAACAATGGAAATGGCAGAACACAAAGGTAAAATCATTTGCTTGTCAAACAGAGGTAGTGGTGGTGCATGAGATGCATAATAGTATAGTAGCATAATAGTCCATGCAGATATGAAGAGTCCATGTTGGCAGTTCTATAAATATTTGACTGTCCTTGATTTGTGTCCATAGGGTTTGAGAGTGCTAGTATTTATTGTATAGGAGGGAGCATGTCCTGCCCCTGAGGAACATCTTTATGCAGTACTTGAGGCTATTATGGCTGTGGGGATGCTCGCTGTTAGGTTTTAGTACTTTGGATTATAGATGACTTTTATATTTTAAGTGGCACCTTTACTGGCAATAGTGGATACATAGCTGACAACAACACTAAAATCTTTTGTCTTTTGGATGAGTGATGTAGTCAGCATTCTTTGGTGCCCTTAAGGAAGTAGAGGTGGAAGGGGATGACAAGAGGCAATTACAGTATCATTAGATTAATTAAGTGGATCCTTAGGGTCTTTTATGTGTGATGATGATGTTCTGGAGCTTGCCCCGCCCCCGAGGAGCATCTGTTTCCTGTGCTTTATTGCCCTTAAGGAAGTAGAGGTGGAAGGGGATGACAAGAGGCAATTACAGTATCATTTGATTAATAAAGTGTCTCCTTAGGGTCTTGTATGTGTGATGATGATGTTCTGGAGCTTGCCCCGCCCCCGAGGAGCATCTGTTTCCTGTGCTTTATTGCCCTTGAGGAAGTAGGGGTGGAAGGGGGTTGACAAGAGGCAATTAAAGTATCATTTAATTAATTGAGTGGATCCTTAGGGTCTTGTATGTGTGATGATGATGTTCTGGAGCTTGTCCCGCCCCCGAGGAGCTTCTGTTTCCTGTGCTTTATTGCAGCTGTGAATCTGTTTCCTCTTAGATTTCAGTATCTTTGAGTGTCCTTGTCTCCTTGAGCCAGAGAAATGCTACCAAAAACATACATATTATTTGGCGAATCGTTGTCTTTGCAGTGTGATGTCTTTTTAATTAATTGGATTTGTTTTAACGTCTCTTTGCACACGAAACACAAACCGTTTTATCTCCAATTCAAAAGATGTGGAAGCGAAGATGGCAAATGAATAAATGTAAATGGCTTTATGCGCGCTCGCTGGATTCATGTTTTTGGTTCCTTTTAAGTTGACTGTGTACAAGGAGCGGCCTCTCCCGAGACTCTCCGCACATAAACTGTTGCCTTAAGCAGTTGCATAAAACATTAGACTGTGCGGTACCTCTCCGAAAGCCAAAATATATCAAGGTAGACCCCGGGTGTAATTGGACGGCGCTCACACATGAGAAGTCTCCGGTTTGTGTTTGAACAGCAACTTCATGAAGGTGTCAGATAGAAAAATAGATTATTCCGAGAACTCTTAGAACTTCTTAAAGTTGGAGATTGTAACACGAGCTGAAGACTCTATATTCATAGTGTGACATATAATATCCTTGTCTCCGTACTCCGGGGAAATTATGGATGGGAAAGACTCTTGTTTTCAGTCACAGAATAAATTACAATGGGGAAGCAGATCGAGAGGCGACTCAACTTATTCCTTAAAGGCACAGCCCAATTACATGGGGGGTTATAGTACAAGAGGTTCTTCACTTTGGACAATCCCTTTTTGTTAGAAAGACTTGCAGAAAATGGGGCACATTTACAAGGGTCCGAATTGGGGTTTTCAGAATTTTTCCCGTTTTGCGTCGAATTGCCCCAGGTTTTTGGCGCACTCGATCGGATTGTGTCGCACCGGCCACGATAAATGTGGGGTGTGGCCGTTGGAAAACCCGCCGGATTCAGAAAAATTGCGCTATTTTAAAAAAAAAGTGTTGCGTGACACACACTTACATGCACCAGGAATAGGATGGCGAACTCCAGCGTATCTGGTGGACGTCGGGCGCACTACCTTAGTGAATCGCCGGAAGACCAGAATCCTCGTCAGAGACTGGACCGGGTAAGTAAATGAGCCCCTATAAGTTAGTCATGCTGAGCGCAAGGAAGAAAAAGAAAGGGTTTATGCCTCCTGCAGCGCCCCTACAGGATGAAAAGAGCATTGCACATTCTGCTGATTGAAAACAATGGGCTCATGTAATGCTCGAATATGTTGAGTCCTCCAGATGGAGAAACACTCTTTGTAGGGAATTTGCAGTTGGTTCATAAAAGAGGCTTGTATAATGGATGTTACTAGTGTGAGCATAAAGACTGCAGCCAGTGTTATGTATTGTCCCTGGAGAGATGTGTAATCATACCTCACACTGCTGTGCTCTGTGCTCTCTGCAGCCAGTGCAATGTATTATCCCTGGAGAGATGTGTAATCAGACCTTGGTGTATGTTGTTAGTAGCAGCAGGACTATGAAATGTGGAATTATACTGCAGGACTACAGCTACTCCAAGTGCACTCGGGGTGTGTCCTCACACTGCTGCGCTCTGTGCAGACAATGTTAAGTATTGTCTCTAGAGAGATGTGTAATCAGACCTCTGTCTGTTATTAGTAGCAGCAGGACTGTGATATATGGATTTATATTTCAGGATTGTATCTTCTCCAATTGCACTGCGAGCATGTCCTCACACTGCTGTGCTCTGTGCAGACAGGTGCATTGAAATAGAGTATGAGAATTGCTCTCACTTTATAGGATGCAGAGGTTTCAGTCTCTCCTGGCCCTTGGTGCCAGAAATTACTCCGGTGCAAACTCAACCAGAACATTCTTAAAGGGGCAACCTATACGGCTGCTATAGGGCCCCAAACGTCTAAGTTTAACTAGTCTATTTTCTCCATCATCAATGTTCCATGAGTTAAAAAAAGGGGAATCAAAAAGCAAGACCCTGAGTCTTCACATCGGAGGAGCAGCAGTGGCACGAGAACCAGGGAGCCCCTATGTATCCGGCACATGAACGCCATCTCATGCGGTACAGGGGTCTAGCAGCTCCTGCAGTCTCCCCGGAAACAAGCTTGGGGCCTCTTATGAGACCAACCATAGGCAAGGGCCCCCTCTGCTGTCTATGTAGGTCATTGTAGGAAACCCCTTGGTCTTCTGGATGAGTCTTGGATTGAGTAGGACAAGCTGTAATACGGATTGTGTTCCGCAATGGAGTAACAAGAACTCCAGGGATAAGCCCATCAAAAATAAGACCCTAAAAGGAACATAAAAGACTTAGAAAGCAAAGAGCGCGCGGATCAGAGCCCCAGAGCCAGGAACAGAGGGGCGATCGCTCTCGCTCTCAGTATGAAGCTTCTACATAACATCTTCAGGCAAAGCTGCGAAATCAAGAGACAAAATGGAAACATCTCCTGGAGGGGAGACGCCAAATCCTAATTTATTTGTCCTACTTTCATGCTCTCCTCTGTTCCACCTCTACAGTCCAACCTTTTATTTTCGTCTGTTCCTAATTTGGAGAAGCAGAAGACGTGAAGGGACGTTTATGGGTTCTGGTCCCTGCAGAGAACGTGTCTGTAGACTGTGGTGCGGGCGCAGCCGAGACGTTCAGGGATGGGGTGAAGTCTGCAGGGAGGGATGAGCCCACCTGAGCGTCTGTCACCTCTGGAGGATGGGTAATGCAAAAAAATCCCCAAATCTCTACAGAGGAAGCAGCATTTCTAGTATGTTTCTCCCTCCTGGGTCAGCGGCCGCCTCCAGATCCCAGCAATGAGGGGCTAATCACTGTGCCCACGGGATGATCCGGAGGTCCCCCCCCCCAAGTGCAGGTCAATAATTACATTCTCATCTTTATATCATGTATGTATATGGATACACAGAGTATATCACATCATATAAGATCTATAGGTCACTTGTGAATCCTATAGGACTACAGGCGGTCCCCTACGTAAGAACACCCGACTTACAGACGACCCCTAGTTACAGACGGACCCCTCTGCCCACTGTGACCTCTGGTGACCTCTCTGGATGTTACTATAGTCCCAGGCTGCAATGATCAGCTGTAAGGTGTCTGTAATGAAGCTTTATGGATAATTATTGGTCCAATTACAGCAAAAAATTGTGAAACTCCAATTGTCACTGGGGCAAAAAAAATAAGAAAATTCTGGATCTACAATAATAAAACATACAATTTCAACTTACATACAATTTCAACTTAAGAACAAACCTATGGACCCTATCATGTATTTAACCCAGGGACTGCCTGTATACTGTAGCCCCAATGTAGTCCACCAGTCTAAAAAAGTCTGAGGTTATCTAAGGCACCACTGCCCTTGCAAAGGAACCTGAGCAAAAGGTTCCGCATTTCCCAATCTCTTCCTCTCCACATCAACCTGAGTCACGAATCTGCAAACTAAGACTATTCCTTAAAAAAATGCAAATTAGTTTTCCATGATGGGATAAGAAAAAATGCGCCTCTTTTGGCTACCTTGTCAGGCAGCCCCCTTAACATCAAGCATGACTTTCAGGAAGCCTAATGATGTTTATAGGTATAACGTTTGGCATCCTATATGGGTGCGTTGCTCTCCTATCTGAAACGCTTGTAGAAAAATGGCGCTGGCTTGCTCGATATGGGGTTTTCTTGGAGAAAACTTCTTTTATTTAAGCCAAATACGGCAATAGAATAAAAAGTTAAAGTTTTAAGAGTTAAAACCTTAAGAATAACGCGTTTCACGCTCTCCTTGTCTCCCCTTTCTATCCCTCTAATGAGGTATATAGTATATCTATTCCAGAAGGAACAGATTCCCCCCTGTAGTCAGCGCTGTTTCCATGTGGTTGCATCTCATCAGTGCAGTGCAGGGAAGTGGTTTGTCTGAGTGAGAGGCTTTTGACCAGGGTCAGGAAGTAAGAGCTCTGTTTACAGAGAGAAAAAATGCAAATACGTTTTCCATGATAAGAAAAGGAAAGTCACACCTCTTTTAGCCACTTGTAAGGCAGCTCCCTTAACATCAAGCACGACCTTCAGACTTGTTCCAACCTGGTCTCCCTGCACTGGGTCCAGGACTCCGGGCGATAAGGGGTCAATAACGCATAGCCGGATGGACAACGGCCTTAGATACAATATAATAGAATAAATATATTAATAATATAATAAGCCCAAGTTTTATCCGTTTTGCTCCACACTCACCATGTTACACCCAGCTCAGCAATATTGGGGGTCCTATAATTCCCCCTCTACAGATGTTTAAGGCTGTGAACACAAAAAAAAAATGACAAACAAAACAATCGGATGATAGATATGATGGGGATAAGACCCTCTGACCCTCCTGTGAGGGGCTTACACTGTATTTCTGCAGGAGATGCTGTCAGGTCCCTGTAGGAGGTCCTGCAGTCAATCTGTTACGGACGCTGATTAATTGCGCAGACGCGTAGGTGACAGGCAGCCATCTTTCACAGGTAATACAATCTGCGGCTGCAGAGTATCGCGCAGGCTTCTATTGAGTTTACAGCGACAATGAATTGTTTACAATATTTCCCGCTGGCCGCACTTTAATATCCGCTGTCACTGAACTCCACCGCCTGCCCGGTCCTGCATAGAAGATACTTTATCATTTATTACGAGGATTTGTTACCTTGTTTCTATGTTATAATGTTTATCATTCTAAATATTATTATATGTTTTAAAATATAATTTATTGCTTTATTTTTCATATTATTTTCTTTTTATATAATTGATACTTTTTGTATAATTTTTTCCTATTTTGTATATTTTGCTTTTTTTAATATAAATTTGCTGTCTTATTTTATTTTTTCATTTTTTTTCGATAAAAAAATATTTATCTATGCTGATATTTATATTTTTAATATATTGCTTCCTTTAAATTTAATGTCATTTCTAATGTCATTTTTAAATATAATTTGTTGCCTCGTCGACTTAAAGGAGTTGTCCACTTTCAGCAAATAATTTATATTGTTTGTGATTTGAAAAGTACAATTATCTTATATGCTTTCAATTGTTCACTGTTTTCTATACCTCTGCTTGCTGTCATTCCAGTAGATATAAATCTGTTCCTGGTAATTTGGTGTCACATAGATGCACAACTCGTTATATTACAGAGAGTAATCAGAGCCGTGTGTGTTATAATGAGCCGTGCACCTGTCTGACATCACCTTACCATGGATATAACGAGCCATGCACCTGTATGACATCACATGGCCGGGGATATAACGAGCCCTGTACCTGTATGACATCACATGACCAGGGATATAACGAGCCTTGCACCTGTGTGACATCACAAGACCAAAGATATAATGTGTTGTGCACCTGTGTGACATCACATGACCACAAACAAATTTCTCTCCTTTAGAAGTAAACAACTGAGCTTCCTATAAAATGAAAGCAAGCAGAGATGTAGTGATTGCTACATAAATATTTAATTGATACATAAAGTATATTGGAAAATTGTAAAACATTTAATTACACAAACAATATCAATTATTTACTGAAGTTGACGACCCCTTTAACCTTATGAAACTGGGGAGGGAGAGGTCGCACCTGACTTTGGATTGTGCTGGATCCTTGTTACCTCCGTTGTCTCCAGTTTTAGGAATGTGAAGTTACCCCCATAGACATCATGTGATCACACTGCTGAGTTGTCCTTGGGTCTGATGACGTCCCCATGGCCAAGGATTGAACAACCAGAGCCGACAACATTGTAGAATCTCCCTGGAAACTTTGTAACTAAATGTAACATTATTTTTTAAGTCTGGGACGTTTAGGGTTGTGGGTTCAGACAATTAGGAAACCACTTTATGAGCGTTAAAAATAACTTCTATGCAAAGTTCCCCATCATTGTGAAGGGCTGATAGCGGCGCCGGGCGGTAATTGCTGCTGGGTTTTCGTCGCTCTGTGACAAGGGTACATACCTCTTGAATGTATTCTTCTCCGGAATACGCAGAGAATAGTTACGACGTTCACTTCTCAGCTTGGAATTAACATCAATATACATAGATTAAAGGAGTCGCCTTCTAACCTGTGAAAGAAAGCTGTCTCCTGCGCGGCGGCGGCGGCGAGCTGATTAATGCGCAGCCCATAGTAAGTGTTTGATAGAAAAGGTGGGAAAGTGCTTAAAATCACATAACCGTAATTATTGTCATTAACAAACAGCGCCGAGCTGCGCTATGCAAATGTAATCACTAATGAATGAGCCCCCGACTGATCCCGGAACTAAACTTACATTTCTAGAAAGTTAAAGGAAACAATTACAAATATACTATAGTCTCACATGCCAGACGCATTTATCATCCATCCATATATATGTAACGGTCACACAGACAACCGAACTAAAAGTCTCTATGGGAAGAGTCCGGAGGGAGGAGTCTGTAGATCAGTGGACCCTCTGGACTACGGGAGATGGTTGAAAACCCGCGGTGGCAGCCAAGGTAAAGTATATGCAGGAAACAGTCCGAGCCTGGGATGACAACAGGAACACAGAGGAACACTGGTAACGCAGGCACGGACTGGAGGCACCGCTGGACTCGAATCCAGCAGGAAGCACGGAGGCAGACTGAAGACTTGACACAGGATGGCAGGAGCACACCGAGGTACACTGGTAACGCTGGAGACAGGAACACGGAGGCATCTGGGAACTATATATATTTGAGATGAGGAAATTTATCAAAATGTGTTTCTGGTTGATAGATTCCAATTTCCAAGTGCCAAAATTTCCCTGAAGTTGTGTATGATGAGGGATCCAACCCCTTATACCTATTAAGAGAAGTAAAAGTCAGAATACCCAGGTAACGTGGTATTGGGCCCAGGTGCAGGACCTGTTGGCTGTGGTTGGGGACCTCGGAGGGTAGACAGACTCCTTCCCAGACTCATCCGAATGCTCCAAAGACTGGGAAAATCTTGGGCTCCTGGCTAGGCTGAAATTTAAGGATCCCATAGAGAACATACTGGCTGTGGGCAGGGACCCCACAATTACATAGACCTTACATAGACCAGGGAAGAGTGGAAACCATGAACAGGTCAGATTTCAAGGACCCCCGTGGTCCTGATACTGCTTAGGTCTCTTGGAGTTATTCCGTGAAACCCTCCATATACCCAGAAAAGCCAGGACCCATGACCAGAACACAATTCCAGGATAGAAGGGACGGTGATCTGTCACTGCTGTCTGTGACTGGTAACCTCTTCTTCGGGGTTGACAGATGTCTTCCCAATGTCCTCGGTTTTACTGGGTCTAGGAAAGGTTCAGTTGGACAGCTCCAAGTTGCCACCTATATTCTTTTTCATCAAAAGCCACCTATTGTTAAAGGACATCTGCCACCAGGATGAAGGACTGTATGCAAATAAGCCTGAGGGGCTCCATAGGTGTTAACGGAGCCTAGAGCCCCTCAGGCTCATTTGCATACAGTCTTTCATTCTGGTGGTAGATGTCCTTTGATCATCTAGATCCATATGTAGCTTGTAGTAAGCTCTTACTATCCTGTGTTCCTGTATTTAATATTCTGGTTTACTGACCTTCTGCTTGTACTCAGACTACCCTTCTGCCTTGCGATTCTGTATCTTGTTTGCCCTTTTCGTTGTGACCGAGCGCTCTACAGTATTCTTCCATATTTATCTCGTCTTGTCTCAGTGTTTTGCAGGGCAGGGAGCACAGACCATTTGTCCCTTACCATTTTGGGTACGTGAGGCAATCAGGTAGGGACAGCAGGGAAGGGAATTTAGTCTCAGAGCCCGCTGTCTCTGTGTCTCCTGCACTACATACAGTTTGTATGTTCTCTGTGTTTGGATGGATTTCATCCTGGTTCTCTGGCTCCATTTTATACCTATTGGACATTTACTTACGGTAAATGTGTGAAACCGTAACATAAGTACATTGTTTTGGAATATGTTGGTCATACATGAGATAAGGCCCTAACCCCTTCCAGGACAGCCAAATATTCTTCTTTTACTTATCTGTAATTTAGATTGATTGTATCTTTTGCAGTTAGTGAGATAATACATGAGGATGTCAGACTCCCATAGACTCCCATAGACTCCCATAGACTCCCATAGACAGTAGCGCTGAGCTGGATCCCTGCGTGTGCACAGCAGCCGGGAAGATACAGATCAGGTGAACATTACCAATTTTGTTAATTGAAAAAAAAATCATATTCTGCATGAAAAAATGAGCTAATGAGCTTGAGCTGAATGAATAGAGAGCGATGCATCCTTCAGTGTTAAACGCACCTCAACGTGTAAGTAAGACAATGCTACAAGGCAGCGCACAGCTGCTGCCGGGCCCCCTGAGCATACTTAGGAATGAAGGAGAGATGGGCCCGCTGCTGGTGCCGCCTGTCCTCGCTCAGCTGCCGCTCTATTAATGCTGTTATCCCTCATTTGCACGCGCGCCGCTCCTGGCACGGGGAAGGTATTTTCCTTGGAGGAAGTCATTGAATTATTTAATCTGTCAGGGACGTCAAGATTTTAATCCCAGTCACCGGTCTCTCCCCGGTTTGGTCTTTGCAAATTCAAGAGGCTGGAGTCTGATGTGACTGTAAGTATTTCTAAAAAGATTAGTGGACCCCTTTGTCATCTCACAAGAGTCAATTCTATCAGGCCCCGCAGCAGAGTCTGTTATTTCCCGAGCGATGAGATGGAAGGTAATGAAGCGATGGAAGGAAGGAGTCAGAGACACGTACAGGGAGTGTACACTCATATATGTAACATAGCAACATTGTAACTCAATGACATAGAAACATAATAACTATAACAAAATAACAAAAAGTGATGGAAGGAAGAAGTCAGAGACATGTACAGGGAGTGTACACTCATATATGTAACACAGGCAACATTGTAACTCAGTGACATAGAAACATAGTAACTACAACAAAGTAACAAAATGAAGTTTGGAGAAGTATAACACGTATGAGTTGTGTAGACTAATGTATGTAACATAAATACTGGAACACTGTGACTTTGTAACAAACTTACTGTAACACATTAACATAAAAATATAGTAACATATAAGCAGAGTAACACTAACACAGCAACTCAGTAGAATAATCAATGCAGCAAAATATCAAAAACATAGTAACTGTAATTTAATAACAAAGTAACATTATAGTTGCAAAACAGCATAAAAGTAAAAAACATAGTAACAAAGTAGTGCTAACACAGATATATACAATAGCAACACAATGAAATCCACTGGGCGGCGCCACTACCTTCAGATCCACCACAAGGTGCCACTGCCTGCAGATCCACCGGATGTTACCACCACCTGCAGATCAACCGGAAGGTGCCACCGCCTGCAGATCCACTGGAAGGCGCTACAGTCTGCAGATCCACCGGAAGGCACCACCACCTGCAGATCCACCGGAAGGCACCACCACCTGCAGATCCAACAGAAGGAGCCACCACCTGCAGATCCACCGGAAGGTGCCACCGCCTGCAGATCCAACGGAAGGTGCCACCGCCTGCAGATCCACCGGAAGGTGCCACCACCTGCAGATCCACCGGAAGGTGCCACCACCTGCAGATCCACCGGAAGGTGCCACCACCTGCAGATCCACTGGAAGGGGCTACAGTCTGCAGATCCACCGGAAGGCACCACCACCTGCAGATCCACCGGAAGGAGCCACCACCTGCAGATCCACTGGAAGGCACCACCACCTGCAGATCCAGCGGAAGGAGCCACCACCTGCAGATCCACCGGAAGGTGCCACCACCTGCAGATCCATGTTCCCACCAGGGGATTTCTCGGGGATAAAGAGCAGTTAGAGAAGCGACATCAGTAGATTGGCCTCTTTCCTCATCTCCTAGTTCCACCATGACCCCCATGTTATTGGATAAGGGGAGGACCGACACTCTATGTTTTTATGTTTCTTATCATTTATATACTTGAAAAATAATTTGGGATTATTTTTGCTTCTACCTGGCCAAATTTATCTCAGTCTCTATTTTTGCGGCCTTATTGCTTTTACAGGATTTATTTTTCTTCTATAATCCTTGTAATGCCTCGACACTACCTGCACGTTTTACACCCTAAATGACTTTATCGTTCTATGCTTATTGCTTTTTCCTTTATTTTACAAGACTAGTTGCCACATAGCGTTTTTTTTCTTGGTCCTTTTAGTTTTTCCCATAATGTATGGTTTCTCACAGGGATCTTTTTCAGAAATATATGAGAAAAAGTCCCGATTTGTGGGGGGGGTTTTGTCATTGGAGAGCATACCCAGTCTATGCCTTTAAGGTTTCCCCCTTAGTTGCTGAAAAATTTGCCCTCCCTGAAAGTTGAGAGTGTTGGTTGCCCCCTTCACGAACGCTCTTAGTAAAAGCATAATTACAAAATCAATGATATATGTCCCTATTCCCCAGGTTCCCCCCAACCTGTTAGTTTTGATGTACCCTATCAGGTCTGTTGGTTAGGATTAAGGTCCAGCAGAGTGACCCCCCCATATGTGCTCCAGGAACTAGTTGCGACCCAGGTTAGTAGTTGTCTTTTGTTGTGACAAGAACCTGCTACCTTTGAGGGACCTGCAGGTTTTCTGCCCCCCAGTTCAAATCTGGGTAATTGAAGTCCCCCATAGATAGTACTTAACATGGTGGAAGCCGACATCCATTCACTTATCAGATTTCCTCTGCGGACTCCATTTAGAGTTGGAGCGCTATGATAACAAAACCCTTAGTAAATTTTAATTATTCTATTTCCCTCCCCTTATCCCACCATAGGGCTCCAACATTTGCGTTACTGATGTTATCTCGCAGGACGGCTTGAGGCAAGAATTCACATATAACAAAACCCTCCCCCCTTTTTTATTTATACGACCTTTCTACAAAAGACTATAACCATCATAGTAACAGCCCACTAGTCATAGCTACTGTACGCCATGTCCTCGATGATACCCACTAGATCATATTTTCAGTTTCCAACCATCAAGAGTTCCAGTTCCTCCATTTTGTTGTGAGGACTTCTGGCATTTGTGTACATGCACTTTATTGGTTGTCCTGTCCCTATTCTTTTGTCCTTATTCCCCAATCCATTCAGCCCCCCTCTCCCCCATGGACTCTGACTCTTCCAGCTCTCTAGGTACACCGTTCATTTGCCCTGCACAAGTGTGTAGTTGGCCCTCCCCCCAGGTCTCTAGTTTAAACATCCTACAACCTGCTAGCCATTTTTTCCACCCTTTAAAACAGCGGCCCCCTCCCAATTGAGGTGCAGCCCATCCCTACTGTAGAGCCTGTAGCCCCACAGAAAGTCATCCAGTTGCTCCACAGACCCAAAACCCCGCTCCCTAGACCACCAACTTTTTGAGCCACATTATTTACCTCCGTGATTCTCCCGCTGCTTTCTGGTGTGGCACGTGGTAAGGCAGTATCGCTGAGCTGAAAATTAAACCTTTGCGGTCCTTTGCGCCTGAGCTTTATGGCCTTACATCTATGACACATCATTTTAAGGACCTTCCACAGACATGTTACTTTGTCATTAGTGCCAAGGTGGACCATGACCCGCTGTGTTCCTCACTAGCCTCCCAGTAATCCGCCAAACAACGATCCGCAGCATGGCCCGGAATAGCCGAGCCACCCGGCAAACAACTCCACTGTTCGGCGTAGTAGATCAAGCGACTTGGTCTGTGTTGTGACAGATTGTCCCTGTGTGTTCCTCCTATATTAATGGTAATCTTCCCACTACCAGCACCTGTCGACCTTGCCTGTGCTCCCATTACCTCTCTTACTGGAGGGACAGTCCCCTGCGTTGCCTCGCGGCCACGTCTTTCTGCAGCATTGCCCCCAGAGCCTGATATCCCCCTTTCATCCACCAGCTGCAAACTTAGTTGGGTGCACAGATCAGGACTAGCTCTCTACAATTCTTCCCTCTACCCCGCCTTCTACATGTTACCCAACTAGATGCCCCCACTCTGCACCTCAAGACTTCCTCTCCCACACCATCTTCCCCAGAGAGTTGTGCTCCCATATAGTGAGCTAGCTACACTTCACGTCCATATTACCAATTGCCCGCAGCCTTGGAAACTTGGCTCATTTAGATCAGAATCTGGGTGCCGAGATGAGCAATTTTCAACACACCTCCCACACAGCAGTATTCCGTCCTCGAAGCGGCTGTTCAAGGAAAGCATACATGGCACAGGTGTACACGTGTCGCAATGCCCTTATGGAGTCCAATGTCTAAGGGGGGATAAAATATAGATATGCACAGAAAGAATGTACAGTCAAAGTAACCCAAAAACCCACAGCATACATGCTAAAGCCCCTCAAACTTAAGTCCCGTTAAACCTAAGTCACACTTTATGACACTGCACCACACTTGGGATCAGTGCACACTCGCTGCCAAAAGCTCACAGACTCGACTGCTAATGCTTTTTAAAGTTATCGGCCACAAAAATGCAGAGCCTCACTGCACATAGGATCGTGGCTGACAAACCCAATATAATACTGCCTCCCTATGTACAAGAAGATAACTACTGTAATACTGCTCCCTATGTACTAAGAATATAAATAATATAATACTGCCCTATGTACAAAGAATATAACTACTATAATATGCCCCCTATGTACAGGAATATAACTACTATAATTTTATGCCCCCTATGTACAGGATATAACTCTATTAATACTGCCCCCTGTGTTACAGAATATATAAACTACTATAATACTGCCCCCTATGTACAAGAAGGAATATAACTACTATAATACGCCCTCTTATGTACAGGAATATAACTACTTATAACTACTGCCTCTATGTACAATAGAATATAACTACTATAATACTGCCCCCTATGTACTATTGGTTATATATAACTACTATAACTACTGCCCCCTCATGTACAGGGAATATAACTACTATAATAATGCCCCCTATGTACATGGGCTATAACGCCTAAATTACTGCCCCTATGTACAAAGAATAGTACTACTATAATTATGTCCCCTATGGACAAAATTATAACTTACTATAATACTGCCCACTATGACAAGAATATAGCTACGATAATACTGAGCCCCCTGTAATGTACAGGAAATATAACATACGATAATACTGCCTCCCTATTGTACAGGAATTATATCTACTATGTAATATGACCACCCTTATTGTACAGGAATATAAAATACTATAACACTGCCCCCTATGTAAGGAATAGTACCACTAGCTAATAATACTGCTCCCTATGTACAGAGATCTAACTACTATTAATACTGCTCCCGTATGTACAGGGAATATAATGTCTGACCATAATACTGCCCCCTAGGTACAAGAATATAAACTACTATAACGACTACCCCCTAGTACACGACTAGTAACCTACTATTAATACTGCCCCTATGATACAAGAATATAACTACCATAATACTGCCCCATGTACGGACGATAACTACTAAACACGCCCTATGTACAGAATATAACTACTATAATACTGCTCCCTATGTAACAGGAAATTATAAACTACTATAATACTGCCCCATATGACAGGGACTATAACTACTATAACCACTGCCCCTAGGTACAGAATATACATATAATACTGCTCCCTAGTACAGGAATATAAACTACATATAGACACTGCTCCCTATGTACAGGAATATAACTACATAATCCTGACCCTATGTACAAGAATTAGATACTATAATACTACCCCTATGTACAAGAACTAGAACTACTATATACTGCCCCCCTATGTACAAGAATATAACTACCATTCAATACTGCCCCCTATGTACCAGGGAATATAACTATATATACGCCCCATATGTACAAGAATATAACTACTATAATACTGACCCCTAATGTACAAGGAATATAACTATATAATATGCCCCCTAGTACAAGGAATATACACTTAACTAATACTGCCCCCTATGTACAAGAATATAACCAACTATAATACTGCCCCCTATGTACAAGACTTCATAAAACTACATAATAAGCCTCCTATGTACAAGAATATAACTACTATAATACTGCCCCCTATGTACAAGAATATAAACCTACTATAATATGCCCCTTAGGTACAAGCAATATACACTACTATAATACTGCCCCCTATGTACAAGATATGAACTACTATAATACTGCCCCCTAGTACAAGATATAACTACCTAGTATCTGCCTCTATGTACAAGGAATATAAATACTCTAATAATGCCCTATGTACAAGCATATAACGACTATAATACTGCCCCCTATGTACAGGAATTATAACATACTATAATACTGCTCCCTATGTACAAGAATATAGACTTACTATAATACTGCCCCTGTGTACAAGAATATAACTATATAATACGGCCCCTATGTACAAGAATATAACTACTATAATACTGCCCCCTATGTACAGGAACATAACTGCTATAATACTAAGAGTCTATGATTAGAACTTGATCCGGTCATACTCCCATCATTTAATTATTTTCTTCCGGAGTAAATCTCGTTATATTTTGACATTTACCTTCCACATTCAGTGGCCAAAATAAGATATAAAAACCGCTTGGGTGAAGGTTGTGCCCATCATTTGTGCGTCAGCAGAGATGGGAAATAAATTAAAATGCATGCATTGTTGTTCGGCCTCAAGTAGGTGAGCGCTTTGATAATGGCATTACACAGCTGTTTATTTCTGTGAGGGCTGCAGCACATTATAGCAGCTGCTTGGGGGATGGATGATTGGCGGATGATGATATGCGGTTATAATACAGCGCAATGGAAAACCAGCCAAAGAAACCTTTTCAATATGATGAATCACTAAAGGCAGCAGCAGTTCCTGGAAACAGGAAAGATTTGTAATTTAATTGATTTAGATCTATAAACATAAAAATTCCCATTGGAAAAAAATAACTTCCAGATGTTGTGTCAGTTGAATATGGTGATAGAACTAAAACCTCCACATGGTCACTGATAATGCTCTACCGCTTATTCAGTAATGAAATACCGCCAAAACTGACCACATCGGAATCTAATAACAATGCTGAGAATTAAAGGGGATTGTTATTCATGTTGACCCATACAAAACGCAGCCAGTGTTATGATACGTCCTCACACTGCTGTGTTCTGTGCTTATGTAGAAGTGTACGTATCGTCCCTGGATGGAGATGTGCAATTCAGAACTTGTGTATGTTGTTAGTAGGGCAGGACTGGATATATGATTTATATTCCAGGAACGTGGATTCTCCCAAGTGCACTAGTGGTCTGTTCCTTCTGGGCTCTATGCTCAGCAAGCTCTGGACCTTGCCTTGGTGCGGCCATGATGCCGGAGCATAGTACACTCTGGGTGCCTGAACCCATGCAACGTGTGTAAGTAAAGCGCATGTTTAATGATGCCGGAGTAGTCCACCATGGATTGACTGCATATGCAATGGTGTAGAGCGCATGTGTACTGATTGCCGGAGTTAGTACACCCTGACTTGACTGCAATACAAAGTGTGTAGGACGCATGTGTAATGATGCCGGAGTAGTACACCCTGGACTTGACTGCGATATGCAATGTGGAAGAGTGCATGTGTAATGCTGCCGGCGTAGTACACCCTGACTTGACTGCAGAGCAATTGTGTGTAGAGCGCAATGTGTAATGAAGGCCGGAGTAGTACACACTGACTTGACTGCATTATAAAATGTGTTGTAGAGCAGATGTGTGTAATGATGCCGGAGAGTAACCCTGGTTGCCTGGCATGCTATGGGGTGTACCAGCACATACGTAATGAAGCAGATGTGCCCCATCAGACTCACATAAGGTAATCATACAGAACAGTGATTGGTTTAGGGTCCCTAAACATGTGACCGGTCCTCTTTAAGTTAGAGAGATAAGAGCGAAGCAGTGTGAGGAAGGAGCCCAAACCACGGCATGATAAGGGCATGGGTTGTGAGGTTCACTGCCTCAAGTCATCAAGAAAAGAAAAGAACAGCAAAAAAATAGGAATACAATAAAAAATTGAAACATTTTAGAATTTGAAAATAAATGAAATTTTGTATCAAGGTCTTCAATGTTCGCCCCCTGACGTCACCCGGGGTCGTGGGACCTGGGGGAAACAAAATGTTGCCATTCAATCGCACCCGGGGCGGAATTAGACCCCGCCCCCATGTATTTCAATTACAACTATTACCCCCAGTTTTTCCCAAGACTTTTCTTACTAGGTTTTTAAATAGCCCCCCCCCACCACGCCCTGGTCCCACTAGCAGGTCCCTGCATGGGCAGCTGATGTCATCCTTAACGTTGTCAGGGCTTGCGGCGGGGACGTCGCGCCCTCCCTCCCCACCAGTCCCCCGACGGCCTTTTTTTTTTTTTGGTCCCTGCTCCTGCGGCCACTGCGATTTACAACATTGTCAAGGCTGGAGGAATGCACACTAGCTCACGTCCCAGAAGTAAAGGAATTCATCCGGCAAACACATTCGCCCCCCAGTCACACCCCAAAAAACAACCCCGATTTCTAGGAGACCGTCGCGGCGGAGCAGCAGATCTGTCACTGTGTTTCGTCAGAAGCTTTACGTAGTTGTCATGTATTATAATGGAGACAATCAGCGACTCCTAGTGACAATCGTCAGCGGCTCATCACTGCAAGCGATTCGCCACCGCGGGCCGACCAGCAGCACTTTGTGTTTTCCAATTGCTGCTCGGAAATTCCGGACTCTCCATTCCAGAGGCAGAGAAGGGAAAATACATATTCATAAGCGACTCAGCACTCAATTTAACGGACTAGTCAATTACCAGGACAGATAATGAAGGGGAAATTAATTTGATTTCATACCGTGCCAAGATGACACCCGACCCGAAGACCTGGAAATGTACGACTGACGAGAGAGGACAGAAGTGTATGGTCATCATCCTCTCATCATCCCACAGCTCACATATGCTGTATGGACATAGGACCGGCGGGTATTATAGTAGTTATATTCGGGACATAGGGGGCAGTTATTATAGAGTTAATTCTTGTTACATAGGGGGCAGTATTATAGTAGGTATATTCCTGTACATAGGGGAGGCAGTAGTATTATAGTAGTTATATTCTTGTACATAGGGAGCAGTATTCTATAGTAGTATACCTGTACATAGGGGGGCAGTATTATAGTAGTTATATTCCGTGTACATAGGGGCAGTATTATAGTGTTATATCCTTCTACCTAGGGGGCAGTATATAGTTAGTTTATATTCTGTACATAGGCACCAGGATTATAGTAGTTATATTCCTGTACATGGGGGCAGGGCCTAGTAGTTATATCTTGTACATAGGGGGCGAGTTTATAGTAGTTATATTCTGTACATAGGGGGCAGCATTATAGTAGTTTATATTCCTGTACATAGGGGGCAGAGTATATAGTAGTATATTCTTGTATATAGGGGTGGCAAGATTATAGAGTAGTATATTCCTGTAAATAGGGGGGTAGTATTATATAGTTAATTCCTGTACAGAGGGGCAGGATTATAGTAGTTATAATCTTGTACATAGGGGGCAGTATACAGAGTTATATTCTTGTAATTAGGGGGGCAGTCAGATGTATATAGTTATATTCTTGTAAAGGGGGCGAGTATTTTAGTATTTATAGTAGTTATATTGTCTTGTACATAGGGGCAGGGCATATTATAGTAGGTTATACCTGGACATAGGGGAAAGTATGTATAGTAGTTCTATTCTTGTTACATAGGGGGCAGAAAGTGGCAGTATTATAGTAGGTATATTCCTGTACATCGGGCACGTATTATAGTAGTTATATCTTGTACTAGGGGCAGTAGTATTTGGTTAAGTTATTGCCTGTACAAAGGGGCAGTATACAGTATTATATCTTGTACATAGGGGGCTCGAGTATATAGTGTTATTCTTGTAACATAGGGGGAGTATTATAGTTAGTTCTATTCCTGTACAGAGGAGCAGGATTATAGTTAGTTATATCCTAACATTAGGAGCAGTATTATGTAGTTATATTCTGTAACAGAGGGGGTCGTTTATAGTAGTTTATTCTTGTACATAGGGGCAGTATGATAGTAGTTATATTCTTGTACATAGGGGGCAGTATTAGAGTAGTTATATTCTGTACATAGACGCAGTATTTAACAGTAGTTATATTTTGTACAACATGGGGGCAGTATTATAGTAGTTATATTCCTGTTACATAGGGGCAGTAGTATAGTAGTTAGAGGTTTCCTAGAAATAATGGCCAACTTGCCTATATTCCTGTACATAGGGGCAGTTTATAGTAGTTATATTCCTGTACATAGGCGGCAGTATTATAGTAGTTATATCTGTACATTAGGGTGCCCGTACTATAGTAGTTCTAGTCCTGCTTTACATAGGGGGCAGTAATTTACAGGTTTTTTAAGAAAGTTTACTATTTTATGTACATACGGGGGCAGTATTACAGTAGTAGTTAAGATTCTTGTACATAGAGGAGGCAGAGTTATACAGTAGTTATATTCTTGTACATAGGGGCAGTATAAAAGTATTATATTCCTGTACATAGGAGGGCAGTATTATAGTAGTCTATATTCTGGGTACCTAGGGGCAGTATATAGTAGTTATAGTCTTGCCATAGGGGCAGTATTATAGTAGTTATATGTTCTTGACATAGGGGGCAGTATTACAGTAGTTATATTTTACATGGGGGCAGGATTACAGTAGTTAGTTATATCTTGTACATGAGGGCAGTATAAAAGTAGATATATTCCCGTACATAGGGGGCAGTCTATAGTAGTTATATTCATGTACATATGGGGAGCAGTATTATAGCAAGTTATATCTTTGTACATAGGGAGCAGTATTATAGTAGT
Organism: Engystomops pustulosus; assembly: GCA_019512145.1. NCBI lineage: Eukaryota > Metazoa > Chordata > Amphibia > Anura > Leptodactylidae > Engystomops > Engystomops pustulosus. Next base: position 61,434 of record WNYA01001496.1, read on the forward strand.
TATATTCTTATGTACATAGGGAGCAAGTATTATAGTCGTTATAATTCTTGTACATAGGGGGACAGTATTTATAGTAAGTTCTTATTCCTGTACATAGGGCCGGCCACAGTATTATAGTAGTTATATTCTGTACAGAGGGGGCAGTATTAGGGTTAGTTAATCCTGTACATGGGGCCCGGGCCCAGTATTAGAAGTAGGATATGCTTTGACATAAGGGGGCAGTATATCGAGTTATATTCCTTTACATAGGGGGCCAGTAGTTAGTGTTATATTCCTGTCATAGGGGGCAGTATATAGTAGTATAATCATGTAAATAGGGGCAGTATCTATAGTACGTAGATTCTGTACATAAGGGACAGTTATTGTAGTAGAGATATTCCTGTACTAGGAGTGCAGTATATATAGTAGTTATATTATTGTACGAGGGGGCAGTATTATAGTAGTTATAGTCTTACATAGGGGGCAGTATTTATAGTAGTTATATTCCTGTACATAGGGGCAGTATTTATAGGAGTTAATTCTTGTACATAGGTGGCAGTATTATAGTAGTTATATTCCTGTAACATAGGGGGCAGTAGTTAGTATAGTAGTTATATTCTTGTAACATAGGGGGCAGTATTATAGTAGTTATTCTGTTACATAGGGGGCACAAGGTATTTAAAGATAGTTATATTCTTGTACATAGGGGGCAGTAAGTATTATATTCGACTGGGGAGTATATAGTATATTCTTGTACTAGGGGGGCAGTATTATAGTAGTTATATCCTGTACATAGGGGGGCAGTATTATAGTAGTTATATTTTGTACATAGGGGGCAAGTATTTACTTTAGAGTTATATCCCTGTAATAGGGGGCAGTATTATAGTAGTATATTCCTGTACATAGGGGGCAGTATATAGTCGTTATATTCCTGTACATAGGGGCAGTATTAAGTAGTAATCTTGTACAGGGGGGCAGTATTATCGAGTTAATTCTGTACATAGGGGGCAGTATTATAGTAGTATATCTGTGATATGGGCAGTATTAGTAGTTAGTTATTTCTTGTACATAGGGGGCAGTATTATAGTAGGTATATTCTTGTACATAGGGGCAGTATTATAGTATTATATTCCTGTACATAGGAGGGCAGTATTAAGTAGTTATATTCCTGTGCATATGGGCAGATTATAGTAATTTCTTGTACATAGGGGGCAGTTATTATAGGAGTATATTTCTTGTACAGTATAATTGTAGTTATAATCTTAATCAATTGCATTCTTATATCCTCAAATTTCAGATTTTGTGGATTGCTGCAATTGTAGTTGAAACAGTAGGAGAACATTCACATCACTTTGGGGTGGTGCTGGAGGTGAAGTCTGGGAATACGCTGGGGGCAGGTGGCCCAGTGAGGCTTTTCGCAATACTCTTCTCTGTCTACCTATCATGTGTGCTCCCATCCCTGACATTAAGCTGCGGGTCCCCTGGTAGGATGTGACAGCGCTCAGCAGGGTTGACAGCTGAGAGTTTAGGATGATACAGGAATATTCCTGCCTCACACCAGGTGCCCTACAATATAGAAACCAAGTAAATAAGATAATATAATAATGATATGCTATGATATGATATAATTGGATTAAAACCCACATAGGGGCATCTGTCTCCGTGCCCTTTGGTACATTTGGATCCATAATTTCTAGAAAACTCTTTAAGGAGCTGCTTCTGCCCCCGCCAAGATCCAGGTAACAGCAGTCTATCCACAAGCCATGGAGTCCAGCACCAAAGTGTTTAATGCGCTTCCTTTTATCATCTTGGAAGGTGAAATTATAATACATGATTGTTCATTTTCTGTGGATAGACTTCGAAGTTTGCCGGGGGAGAGACATCACATATTTATAAGTTTTTTCATGGATTGAAGATGAATCACTCGATTGCGGAGTCTTCATATCATAGGATATGTTAATCCTGAAAGTAGCTTTATTAGCGAGGCACCTTAATGGCTCGCGTCTCATCTCCGCCTTCATAATATTCATCGCCCGCAAATTTACTTGTTCTACAGACCAAATACCTGGAGTTTCCTTGTGAGGAGCTTCAATTCTGTGGGCATCTCAGACCCAGACCTCAGGTTCACTCAGGAACTTCATGAGATTAGGACAAGGGGTCAACAGTTTTATTCTTCTGGAGTATCAGTTTAATCAATTTGGATTTTTTTAAGAGTAAAGTTAAAGAAACAATTGATACTTTGTAACATTTGGAGAAGAGATCATCTTCATCCAGGAGAGAAGGTTTGGAAGATGGAGCCTGGAGCTGGGCTTACTGATCAGCACCCGTAGGGGGGAAACTACTACCCCCTACATGTGCTCTGGCTCTATAACTGAGAATTGTCAGGACTGTCTCCAGAATAGTGAATCCCCTGGGCACCGCGGACCATGACACAAGCGACACCTGGGACCGGAAACTAAGTGCACTGGTCTCCACCAGAGCTCGCCGCAAAGCAGGTTGGACTTGCTGCGTCGTAGTGCCACCAGGTCGTTCCACAGGTGCAAGTAGCCCGCGGGGCAGTCAAGGTCAAGGCACAGAATCACTAGACAGTCTCGTGTCATGAACAGGCAGTGGTCAAGACAGGCCGCATGATGCGACGTTGGGGACGGAGAGGAGGTCAGGGCTGGCAGTTGGAAGCGAGCAGAATCGGGAACAGGTCCGGGGTCACAACGGGAGGTCAACACGCGGAAGGAGGAACGTAGTGGAAGCTTTCTCAGGCATGAAAGGCATGAAGCTCAGATCCGGCGGGGGGGTTGCTGGGAGAAGCCGGCTTTTCAGGAATCCTCGAAGCGGCTTGCGCCAATCCTCGGCACGCTGCCCTTTAAACCCACGAGTGCCGTCGCACATGCTCCCTAGAAAGCAGGAAGAGGAGAGGTTAGTGAACTGAATGGGCACCACCACGGAGAGGGGCACGGGTAGGCCGGCAATCGAGACGTGGATCACAGGGGGCACCCGTGACGATAATCAGTAATGCAACATAGTAACAGTGACGGTTTCCATTGACAATGGGAAAAAAGTTGAGCAATGGAGACGTAGCAATAATGAATCATTTCTTAAACATACAACAGTCCCCGACTGAAGCACACTCGACTTACAGACAACAATGACCTCTCTACCATCGGTGACCTTTAATTAAGCATTCAGGATGGTGGGTAAATTGCTGAACCTTAGCCCCAGACTGCAGTGTAAAATATAAGAGTTATGAAAGATTTTTAAAGAGTAACTGGAAGTTACTGATAAAAAATAGTTTTGGCACAGCTGGAGGGAGCCTAGACGACAATTCCAACAATCTGGTCGCTGGTACCGCCGGGAGACTCCCCTAGTCACAAGGGGCGGGTCCTTTCTTCTTTAATATCTCCTTCATTCCCTCCCCAGGAATGTGGGAGGGGGGGAAAGGAGCGAGGGAGACATTGGCCTAGTCAAAAAAAAAGTAGCCGGCACCTTGCCAGGAGACTCCCGGGTCACAAGGGGTGTGTTCTCTCTTTATTTGGGTCACGTGTGACTAGGCCAACGTCTCCCTCAGCTTCTTCATTCCCCCTCCCACATTCCTGAGGGAGGGGGAAGAGGAGATGGATATAAGAAGAAAGGACACGCCCTTATGACTCGGTGAGTCTCCTGGCCCGGTGCCAGATACTTTTTTATTTATTGACTTAATAAAGATATGAGCTGTGGATTTTTCTAATAAAAACTATATAGGAAAAGTGAGAAGACTTAATGGTGAAAAACCTAATGACAGTCGCTTTAAATTGGACTGATGCCGTTCCAGATCTGGCCATGGCGAAGGGGGACGCCTATGAATGTGACAACTCATCAATGTGAACTGTGGCTGAGCAGCCGCAGCCGTCATGTAATGAGCCGTGCCCCACATTATGTTCCATTGTACTATCAATTCTCTTTACCGCCGCAGCCATAGATTATTCTCCATTTCGGTCGCTACAAATATTGAACCGTTTCATCAGAATTAAAAAAAATAAAGCCATAAAGGGAGAGAATGGTGTCGACACATCCCCCAAATTCATCACCCGGAATTGAGTGTGCGGCAACAATCTCTCCATAATTCTGACTGAATCTTCAGTCGTTTTTCATCCTGAAACAATTGTATATTTTACGTGTTCTGCGCATAAAGTGATTAAATACCATTGATTGCGGGTGTGTGATTTCTTCCTATTTCAGCAATGTGTTATCTATCAATACATCACGGCGCGACAGATAAACCCAAAGCGGATTCGCCGTCGCAATACTATCATTTGTCAATGTCTATTACCTCGCGCTCGGACGTAACACAAAAATACTTGTAAAATGGAGATAAAGTAATAACTAACGATCCGCAGTGTTTATACTCGTCGGCTCCTGACATTGGCTTTGCTCTGAATAATAATCTGGGTTTTAATTCAGAGACAAAATGAGTGAAAGACGGGAAGATTTATTACCTACAATGTCACTATGGAGACAGAGCAGATTGACAGGTTCTTCCGCTGGATCTGCAGGTGGTGGCTCCTTCCGGTGGATCTGCAGGTGGTGGCTCCTTCCGGGTGAGTTGAGGTGGTGGCGCCTTCCAGTGGATCTGCAGGTGTGGCTCCTTCGGTGGATCTTACGGTGGTGGCTCCTTCCGGTTAGAAACATAATAACTATAACAAAGTAACCAAAAGTGATGGAAGGAAGAAGTCAGAGAAGTATAACACGAATGAGTTGTGTAGACTCATTTGCAGATCCCCCAGAAGGCGCCACCAGCTGCAGATCCACCCAAAGGCGCCACTAGCTGCAGATCTACCGTAAGACGCCACAACCTACATATCCACTGAAAGGCGACACCACCGGCAGATCCACCGGAAGGTGCCACGCCTTAAGATCCACCAAAAGGTGCCACCACCTGCAGATACACCGGAAGACGCCACTGCTTGCAGATCCACTGGAAGACGCCAACGCCTGCAGATCCACTGGAAGGCGCCGCCACCTGCACATCCACTGGAAGGCGCCACCACCTGCAGATCCACTGGAAGACGCCACCACCTGCAGATCCAGTGAAAGACGCCACCGCCTGCAGATCCACTGGAAGACGCCACCGCCTGCAGATCCGATGGGAGGTGCCACCACCTGCAGAACCACTGGAAGGTGCCACCGCCTGCAGTTCCACTGGAAGATGCAACCGCCTGCAGATCCGATGGGAGGTGCCACCACCTGCAGATCAAGTAGAAGATCCTGCCAATCTGCTCCGTCTCCATAGTGACATTGTAGGTAATAAATCTTTCACTCATTTTGTCTCTGAATATTAAAACCCAGATTATTATTCAGAGCAAAAGCCAAATGTCAGGAGCCGACAGAAAATAAACACTGTGGATCGTTAGTTATTACTTTATCTCCATTTTACAAGTATTTTGTGTTACGTCCAGAGCGCGAGGTAATAGACAATTGACAAATTGATAGTATTGCGACGGCGAATCCGCTTTGGGTTTATCTGTCGCACCGTGATGTATTGATAGATAAACACATTGCTGAAATAGGAAGAATAAATCACCGCAATCAAATGGTATTTTATCACTTTATGCGCAGAACACGTAAAATATACAATTGTTTCAGGATGAAAAACGACTGAAGATTCAGTCAAGAATTTATGGAGAAGATTGTTTGCCGCACACTCAATTCCGGGTGATGAATTTGGGGGATGTTCGACACCATTCTCTCTCTTTTATGACTTTATTTTTTTAATTCTGATGAAACGGTTCAATATTTGTAGCGACAGAAATGGAGAAAAATCTATGGCTGCGGCGGATAAAGAGAATTGATAGGTACAATGGAACATAAATGTGGGGGCACGGCTCATTACAGTGACGGCTGCGGCTGCTCAGCACAGTTCACATTGATGAGTTGTCACATTTCATAGGCGTCCCCCTTCGCCATGGCCAGATCTGGAACGGCATCAGTCCAATTTAAAGCGAACCTGTCATTAGGTTTTCACCATTAAGTCTTCTCACTGTTTCCTATACAGTTTTTATTAGAAAAATCCACAGCTCATATCTTTATTAAGTCAATCAATAAAAAAAGTATCTGGCACCGGGCCAGGAGACTCACCGAGTCATAAGGGCGTGTCCTTTCTTCTTTAATATCTCCCTCATTCCCCCTCCCTCAGGAATGTGGGAGGGGGAATGAAGAAGCTGAGGGAGACGTTGGCCTAGTCACACTGTGACCCAAATAAAGAGAGAACACACCCCTTGTGACCCGGTGAGTCTCCTGGCAAGGTGCCGGCTACTTTTTTTTTGACTAGGCCAATGTCTCCCTCAGCCTCCTTATTCCCCCCTCCCACATTCCTGGGGAGGGGAATGAAGGAGATATTAAAGAAGAAAGGACACGCCCCTTGTGACTAGGGGAGTCTCCCGGCAAGGTACCAGCGACACAGATATGGTTGGAATTGTCGTCTAAGGCTCCCTCCAGCTGTGCCAAAACTATTTTTTATCAGTAACTTTCCAGTTACTCTTTAAAGAAATCTTTCATAACTCTTATATTTTCCACTGCAGTCTGGGGCTAAGGTTCAGCAATTTACCACCATCCTGAATGCTTAATTAAAGGTCACCGATGGTAGAGAGGTCATTTGGTTGTCTGTAAGTCGAGTGTGCTTCAGTCGGGGACTGTTTGTATGTCTTAAGAAGATGATTCATTATTGCTACGTCTCCATTGCTCAACTTTTTTCCACATTGTCAATGGAAACCGTCACTGTTACTATGTTGCATTACTGATTATCGTCACGGGTGCCCCTGTGATCCACGTCTCGGATTGCCGGCCTACCCGTGCCCCTCTCCGTGGTGGTGCCCCATTCCGAGTTCACTAACCTCTCCTCTTCCTGCTTTCTAGGGAGCATGTGCGACGGCACTCGTGGGTTTAAAGGGGCAGCGTGCCGAGGATTGGCGCAAGCCGCTTCGAGGATTCCTGAAAAGCCGGCTTCTCCCAGCAACCCCCGCCGGATCTTAGAGCTTCATGCCTTTCATGCCTATGAGAAAGCTTCCTACTACGTTTCCTTCCCGCGTGTTGACCTCCCGTTGTGACCCCGGACCTGTTCCCGATTCTGCTCCTTCACTGCCAGCCCTGACCTCCTGCTCCGTCCCCAACGTCGCATCATTGCCGCCTGTCTTGACCAACTGCCTGTTCATGACCACGAGACTGTCTAGTGATTCTGTGCCTTGACCTTGACTGCCACCGCGGGCTACTTGCACCTGTGGAACGACCTGGTGGCACTACGACGCAGCAAGTCCAACCTGCTTTGCGGCGAGCTCTGGTGGAGACCAGGTGCCACTTAGATTCCGGTCCCAGGTGTCGGCTTGTGTCATGGTCCGCGGTGGCCCAGGGGATTCACTATTTCTGGAGACAGTCCTGACAATTATCAGTTATAGAGCCAGAGCACTTGTAGGGGGTAGTAGTTTCCCCCCCTACAGGGTGCTGATCAGTAAAGCCCAGGCTTCAGGCTCCATCTTCCAAACCTTCTCTCCTGGATGAAGATGGTTCTTCTCCAAATGTTACAAAGTATCAATTGTTTCTTTTAACTTTACTCTTAAAAAAATCCCAAATTGATTTAAAACTGAGACTCCAGAAGGATAAAACTGTTGACCCTTTGTCCTAAATCTCATGAAGTCTCTGAGTGAACCTGATGTCTGGGTCTGAGATGCCACAGATTGAAGCTCCTCACAAGGAAACTCCAGGTACTTTGGTCTGTAGAACAATGTAAATTTGCGGGCAGATGAATATGTATGAGAGGCGGAGGATGAGACGCGAGGCATTAAGGTGCCTCGATAATAAAGCTATTTCAGGATTAAACAATATCCTATGAATATGAAGACTCCGCAATCGAGTGATTCATCTTCATCCCATGAAAAGAACTTATAAATATGTGGATGTCTCTCCCGGCAAACGTCGAAGTCTAATCCACAGAAAATGAACAATCATTTATGATAATTTCACCTTCCAAGATGATAAAAGGGAAGCGCTATTAACACTTTGTGTGCTGGACTCCATGGCTGTGGATAGACTGCAGTTACCTGGATCTATGGGCGGGGGCAGAAGCAGCTCCTTAAAGGGGTTTTCTGGCAATTATGGATCCAAATGTACCAAAGGGCACGGAGACAGATGCCCCTATGTGGGTTTTAGATCCACTTATATAATATCATAGCATATCATTATTATATTATCTTATTTACTTGTGTTCTATATTGTAGGGCACCTGGTGTGAGGCAGGAAATATTCTGTATCATCCTAAACTCTCAGGCTGTCAAACCCTGCTGAGCGCTGTCACATCCTACCAGGGGACCCGCAGCTTAATGTCAGGGGATGGGAGCACACATGATAGGTAGACAGAGAAGAGTAGTGCGAGAAAGCCTCAACTGCCACCTGCCCCCAGCGTATTCCCAGACTGTCACCTCCAGCACCAGCCCCAAAGTGATGGAATGTTCTCCTACTGTTCAACTACAATTGCAGCAATCCACAAAATCTGAAATTTGAGGATATAAAGAATGCAATTGATTAGAGATTATAACTACAATTATACTGTACAAGAATATAACTCCTATAATACTGCCCCCTATGTACAAGAATATAACTACTATAATACTGCCCATATGCACAGGAATATAACTACTATAATACTGCCCCCTATGTACAGGAATATAACTACTATAATACTGCCCCCTATGTACAAGAATATAACTACTATAATACTGCCCCCTATGTACA
>WNYA01001497.1:0-14666 GCA_019512145.1 Engystomops pustulosus
TATCATAGTAATCTAGTATCCCGATAATCTGACATCCTAGTAATCTAGCATAGTAATCTAGTATCCTGGTAATCTGGCATCCTAGTAATCTAGTATCCCAATAATCTGACATCCTAGTTATTTATCATAGTAATCTAGTACCCCGATAATCTGACATCCTAGTAATCTAGCATAGTAATCTAGGATCCTGGTAATCTGACATCCTAGTAACCTATCATAGTAATCTAGTATCCCGATAATTTGACATGTTAGTAATCTAGCATATTAATCTGGTATCCTGGTAATCTGGCATCCTAGTAATCTATCATAGTAATCTAGTATCCTGGTAATCTGGCATTGGGATAATATGGTGTTATAATAATCTGGCTTCCGGATCATTGCACATCCTTATAATCTGGCATCTGATAATCTAGCATCCTGGCATTATAGCATATATATTATATTAAAGTTAGTAGAGTCTCCCCTATAGACGCTTATTATTGGAAATACTGACCTGCTCCAGTTCCCTGCAGCTCCAATTCCCGGGGGACAGACAATTATATGGAAATATAATATAGAAACGGTATATAAAATAGGTTATTATATGTTATTATAGTGAGGGCCCCTCCATTAACCTCTAGTAGCCTCCATACTGGGCAGATCTCTGCTGGGCCTCTGGTGCCTATTATTGAGTTAGAGCCTGGGCCCCCGAATGCTGTGATCCTCTGATGGGCCGATCCGACACTGGATACCGTCCATCTAGAATACACAGCTCCCTTCAGTTACAATACAATGTCTATATGTAGCTCCTTCACATCGGGCCGGTGCTGGGTCATGGCTCCAGATTAGATGTTTTTGGAAAAATCGGTCAGATCTCATGATGGTGAACACCTGTTATTCCCATCCTGCCGCATTACGTGGGCGAGAAACTACACAACAATAGCAACACATGTAATGGCTACACTCAAAGTAAGGTCAACATCAGACGTCAAGATGAGGGCCAAGCCATGAGGACAATGAGGAACATAATATTTATTCCAGGACTGTTAGATCCGGAGCGCGGTGACTTCCCTTGACTTGTCCATTAAGATATTTCCATGGAGAACAGATCGCGAGGCAGAATTATTCTACGCAGCCTTCACTTCTGGTGCGTCTCACTTTATTGACAATTATAAAAAAAAGTCCTAGTCTAAAAACTTGTACAATACAGGAATGTGTCCTATAGGGGGGGCCCTAGGAGAAGACGACCCCTTAAAAATGGCACTTTTTTTAGTCCTGGCTCTTCTCCTGACATAGAAACCAGTCTACATGATATGTGGATCTCCTTGTAGAACATCTGTATCTCCAGTCACCCAGGTCTCGTCTTCTGAACATCTGGTGATCATGGCCATATTTACCACTAGGTTCTGGAGGTCATGTGTTTAGGACACCCAGTTATGTGAAGGTTAACCCCAGGAGCAGATTAAAAAAAAATCTTAAACCTCCAACTTGGCCAGGATAATGGTCCGTAGGTGTGGAGGCACAGGTCGATCATGGTCGATCATCTCAAGACTCTTTCTGTCCATTGGAGCCCGAGTCTTTATACAAGGTAGAACGAAAACCCAACGTTATCAGCAGAACTTGCTGTACAAATAAAACCATTTGGAAAATAAGGATCCCTTAACTTTCACAAATACTACTTCACATCCTCCATGTAGTCAACGAGATGACCATTCACGGCAGACATAAACGGTTAACACTGGTTAACAAGACACTTCCCTGGTTAGTCAATAATTTGCAGGAGTCGGCCCTTCTATTGTTTGGCTGCCAATCTTAAGAGACAACCATCGAAAAACCCTACAAACCACCTCTTCACCTCTACAGTAGAAGAAGATACAGATGCTGGTCACCTTTTATAGACACTTACTGGACCATGGATGGTGAGTAGAGCCCAGGAATATAGTGACCTTAACAAGTGGCCACTTTTTGAGACTTCCATCCTCACGTTTTACAAGATCGTGATCACCATGTTGGAAGATCCACCATTTATGTGTAATTGGAAGACCAGTTTCCCCGTGAGTCGGCGTCTTACCTTCATCAGTTGACTCCAGACTTTCCACACTCTCGGCTCTGTCCTGGTCTCCCGTCATCTTCCTGTAGTAGGGAGAGAGGCGCTCAGGTCACAATACAGAAGAGTCAAGTTCTCGGCCACTTGAACAGCTGTTAGTCAGTAGATGGAGTGAGGTGGGAAGCGAGCAGCTGCTATACACAACTATACACAATGCCAAGGTCAGCCCCTTCTATGTACAGCTCAGCCGAGGTGGAACCATAACGAGATGTGGAGCTGGTCGGTCAATGATCTTCTAGTAGGACACATGTGCACCTTCCCTGCTCCTTGGTGATATAGTCCCCTCCCCCAATGCACACAAGAATCCTACCACAGATCTGCGCTTCTCTTATATAAGAGGAGGACATGGAAACTTGACCAAGATGAGAAGAGGACTAAGCTTAGGTGTCACCCGGAGAATGCAGGCCTTTAATTCTGGGAACATATTTTGTGAGGCTTAAAGGACCTGGAAGGGATATTTGTACATTGTCATTACAACATTTTTGGTCGAGTGCCATCCACCCTGTGATCTCCCTGTACTCACACACAAAGGAACCTTTACACAAGAACCGCTGGGAAACAAACACTCCGACTCTCTGTAATCATATGTATTATGTACCAAGGCAAGGGGGCGGGGCTACGTCTTATTGTCAGCAATGCTCAGACTACACGTTGTGCCGTACACTATAGAGTGCATATGGCCGGGCTTCAGAATTGTATAAAAGTCTTTGGGTGATTCTTCAGTTACCAATAATGACGGAATAGTTACACATTAGCTGCACTGACTACTGGAATAGTGAGTGCAGCTCTGGGGTATAATACAGGATGTAACTCAGGATCAGTACAGGATAAGTAATGTCATGTATGTACACAGTGACTGCACTCAAGCGAGCAAGATATTAGTGCAGCTCTGGGGTTATAATACCAGGATGTAACTCAGGATCGTACAAGAAGTAATGTGTCAGTATGTACAAGTGACTGCACCAGCAGCAGAATTAGTGAGAGTGCAGCTCCGGGAGTACTAATACAGGAATGTAACTTCCCAGGACAGTTACAGGATAAGTAATGTCATGTTATGTACACAGTTGATCTGCACCAGCATCAGTAATAGTGAGTGCAGTGCTGGGTGATAATACAGATGTAAATCAGGATGTCAGTAACGGATCAGTAATGTCATTTAATGGTACACAGTGACTGCAACAGACAGCAGAATAGTGAGTGCAGCTCTGGGGTAAATACAGGATGTAACTCAGGGATCAGTACAGGATAAGTAATGTCATGTATGTAACCAGTGACTGCACCATCAGCAGTAAATAGTGATGTAGCTCTGGAGTTAATACAGGATGTAACTCATGGATCAGTACAGGATAAAATAAGTCATGTATGTACACGGCAGTGATTGCACAGCAGAATAGTGAGTGCGCTCTGGAGATATAATACCAGATTGTTTAAACTCAGGATCAGTACAGGATAAAGTAATCGTCTGTATAGTACACAGTGACTGCACCAGTCAGCAGGATAGTGAAGTGCAGCGTCCTGGGGTTATAAAGCAGGATGTAACTCACTGGTATCCGGACAGGATAAGTAATGTGCATGTATGTAAAATCAAGTAGCGCACCCGCAGAAATGTGAGGCAGATCTGGGAGTATATACAGATTTAACTCAGGATCAGTACTGGATAAGTTAATGGTCATGTATGCTACACGTGACTTCCTACAGCAGACATAGTGACGTCGCTCTGGAGTATTACTGGATGTAACTCAGGATCAGTACAGGGATAAGTAATGTATGTCTGTACACAGTGAGACTGCACGCCGCAGCCAGAAATAGTGGGCAGCCGCCGTGGCTGGTATAATTACAGGATGTAATCTCAGGATCAGTACAGTGCAGATACATAGGGTCATGTATGTACACAGCGACTTGCTCACTCACACGAAATAGTGAGTGCAGCTCTGGGTATAAATACAGGATGAACTCAGGACTCAGTACAGAAAGTAATGTCATGTCTGTACACAGTGACTGCACAGCAGCAGAATAGTGATTGCAGCTCTGGGGTATAATACAGGATGTAACTCGAGGGTCAGTACAGGATAAGTAATGTCATGTTGTACATAGTGACTGCAGCGCAGCAGCAAGATCAGTGAGTGCACGCTCTGGAGGATGATCGGGAGGAGAAACTGTTAATGAGATTTTGAACAACTATATGGAGCTACCCAGCTTACAACTGAGCACTGAACTTGCAGCTCCACAAGCAGATAAGATAGTGCTGAAACCAAGGAACAGCTGAGCTGTCCTGCTGATATTGGTGCGTGTGATGTTGATATATATTTTAGCCTTGTGGTGCAGTCTACCTAATTGATAATATTATACGTTCTTCCAAAAATTCACTTTCTCTGTCCAAGGTACTGAAATTGTGAACCTGAATATGTGGGAGACGGGTGTCATGATAAGAGGGTGATTCTACAGAGAAGAAGATAATGATTCAGGCTGCCAACTATCACTAGGGCAAGACTGGAGACCAACAGGACAGTGCAGTTCGGCAGAATCGAATACAACAAAGGTCAGGGCAGCACAGCTAATAGCAACCCAAGGTGCTCAAACCACAGATATGAGAATTCAACTCATAAGAACAGAGCCTAGGTGCACAACACAAAAATCAGATATATAGGGCCCACTAGTGGTGGCTGGACAGTTCCCCCAATGTTTAAGACCCTTGCAAAATTCATGCATATGGTGCGGTAATTGTAAAGCATGACATCACATAGGCAGAACTACAGAGTACAATTTTTCATGATGGATTTTTTTGTGTAAGCAAAGTGGTAAGATCATCTGTGCACAATTCCAGGGCATCCCAAGCACGTCATCCACAAGTGCAGCTGATTGTAGACGCAACAAAGGTGGCAGGAGTGGCAAAGTCAAAAACCAATGCCTCATGATCGATGAGGGTACTTTACTAGGATTTCATGTACTGCTGCCGAAACCCAAGGACGTGCAGTAAAGTATAAAGCATGTCATCACAAGGGCAGCTACATTGTGAAGTGAGGGTGTGTGACACATTCCCCAGAATTTATATGAGAGAATGTGGAGTTTCTGCAACACAGAGTTAACCGTTGCACCCAATTCACATCTGTAGTGCAAGGCATGTCATCACAAGGGCAGCTACATTGTGGTAAGTGAGGGTGTGACCATTCCCAGAATTTATATGAGGAAGATGGTGGAGCTGTCTGCAACACAGGTTTAACCGTTGCACCCAATCTCAACATCTGTAGTGTAAGGCATGTCATCACAAGGGCACTACATTGTGGAAGTGAGGGCGTTGACACATTCCCAGAACTTTATAATGAGGAGGTATGAGCTGCACCGAGGTTTATCCATTGCATGGCACCCAATCTTACATATCAGTGTCAAAGCGTGTGTCATCACAAGGCAGCTACGGAACATCATATTTGATAACCAGTAGCTTTTCATGTGATGGATGATCCTGGCCATCTTACCACATTCTGTGTAATGTTATTTTCCTGTACCTCTCTGTGTAGCCTAGGCTGAAGTATGGTTCTTGAAGGAGATGCTATTTCTCTTCAGCAGTATATTATTAGAGTTAAGTGATGATGTTCCACGGGAAGCAAGCAATTATCGTCTGCGATTCAGGAAAATCTTGTGAATAATATAGCAATTCTCTTGTCAGATGCACCTTCTCCCCGCGCTACATCTCACCCGGGGAGTAATACGCCAGCTCTCAGGCCAAATATATCTGTTTAGTTAATAGAATCTGTGTGCTTCACATAATTAAGTAGATGTGTCTAGGCTCGGGATGACTCCAGCGGTCCGTCCGCTAGTACAGGTCCAGCAATGCAAACCCTGCTCGCTCCAGCATATACATTCTCCTCCCTCTCTATCTAATGCTTTTCATGGATAATTGTTGTGCTTTGGACATGATGTGATTGGTTCAATAAAAAGCAGCAGAACTCTGATTTCAGCTCTTGAGTGTGACTCTACCAGGATTGTTACGTTCTCCTAGGACCTGAATAGATTATAAAATCCCATACAACTGATCAGGTGGCTCCTTGGGTAAGTCTCTATGTCTAATTTGGAGCACCGGTGTCCCATTAGATTCATTGAATGAAAAAATCCAAGATGGTTTTTTTCTTCTGGGATTTTTTTTTTCAAAAAGTCCAAAAAGTCTCAAATTGCATAAAAAGTCTCATCACATAGAACAGCGACGACGTGGAGTGACTATGAGACTTTTTGCATAAGTCTACAAGTCATGACCTGTCTGTTTGCACGGTGTTGCACTCGCAGTACCATATTTGTTGACGCAAACTATAAGGCTGCCCATCAAAAAATGCCTTCTAAAACGTCTGGACTATAAGGCGCACTTGACTATAATGGATAAATGACTGCATCAGTGGCAGACCTGTGCACCCAGTCAGCACTGTTGGCTGCAAGTAAGGTATCATATATAAGGCGCACTGCGACTATTAGCGCACCTTTGATTTCTAAGAAAATCAAAGGATTTTTTTGCGCTTATAGTCCAAAAATACGGTAGTTAGTTTATTTAAATACCAGATTAATGAACAGGTGGAAATAGTCCTGGAGCATTTTAGCAAAAAAAAACCCCAAACAAGTACCGTGTACATGACTGATCATGCTGGAGACCGTGGGCAGGTAATCAGTGTCGGGTGGGGTTCCTTAGGCTCACCAAGATAATAAATCGTCTTATCTGGGTCTCTTTATTATCCCCTAAAAAAATAGACTGAGCTGGCCTCAAATTGGGGTTTGTTCTCTGCTGACCTCTGGGGCTCCAGTATTTGGTGAACCAGACGCCTCGGAGGATCCACTGGTCTCTTGTGGGTCAGCTGACACTGTATATAATTGTCCGGAGTGGGGTAACTTATATACATCAGTGCACGACCCAAGCCAACTCAACAGTGGCGCCCCCTAGATGCCCCCAAGGCCGCCTGGCTAGAGGTGGTGTAAAGGCGAAAATATTATTCGCAAGGCTGGAAATAAACTAGGTTACCACTAAACCCAATGACGGTTCTCACAGAAGTCCTGTGCCCCCTGCCTTATTCTGTATGAAAATCCGGAACTCGATCTGCTAACATCTCTTAAAAATCTGTCTAAAAAGTAGACGGGAGACTCACTGACCACCGGATTTCCATTGCCTGCCAGTTTTCTTGTCTATCTTTGCACATGCAGTTATTAGTGTTGCTGTTGTGTTGCTGCACTTTGTGACAGGTAAGAGTATGCGGTAGCGTTGTGTTGGCGTGTATGTTCCTAGTGTGCACCACATTTATTACTATGGCCCCCATCACACTTGTGTCGCACCGCTGTATCATTAAGTGCAGCAAAGCAGAAAAAAAGTGCAAATCAATGTCCGACTTCCCATAGCACGGCGACAGAAAATTACATGGTGCGTCTGTATGTTGCATTATGTCAGCGACTGCACAGGAGCGAGGGACAGGGCAACTAAGAAGATTGCACCATTTTGGATTATTTGGGCCACTGATCCCTGGGGCGGGTTTCTCTACAGCAATCCTCCCTCAACTTCCTCATTCCCCATCCCTCAGGAATTCTCTTCAGTGGAGTCCCACACAGCCAACATTCTCTCAATATATCATTCCTGAGGCGGGGGTGGGGATTAGGGCGCTGAGCTGTGTCACACAGAGGACTACTCGGCTGAAGAGAGACAGCCCATGTGAGTCTTAGGTAAGGGGGCCAGGGAACTTTTTTAAAGGGATTTAGTACGCTAGAAATGAGTTATGGATTTGTTCTCTAAAAAATAAACTAAGTTAATGGGAACCGTCATAAGGTTCTCTTTAAGATTGTTGGAGCACAAGCCAGGTCTGTCTCTGGATGTATCATCAATGACCACCCACCACTCATCACAAGAACGGTGTTGTTGTTCCCCAAAATAATTGACCATCAGATCAAGTATATAGAATGCAGCTCCATTCACTGCCTCCTGCCTGGTGGATTGCTGAGCTCAGCGCCAGTAGAGCTGCATTGTGTTTGTCTCTTGGTTGCGTCCCTGCTCGGATTTCCGTGGCGTTTGCGCGGGAGTATAAGACAAGCTCGATGAGGGTGGTTCCGGAGAGGGCGAATCAGTAAGAAATCACTAGATCTTCTAGATTCATTTAGAAATTAATGATAATCTATAAAGCAGCCAAAAGCTGATTACTGAGATACTGACGGGATGTAGCAGAGCCGATATGTCCCTACAATTAAGAACAGAATCTCATCTTGAGTAACAATAATCATCTTATAATGGAAGCAATCAGCTGCAAGTGCCCTGGCGGGGCTAGTGGACCTAATCCGTCATCCACCTCTGCTCTGATTGGAAAGGCTTGAAGCAGTCACAATAATGAAAAAATAAAGGAAATTATATCGCTCATACAGAATATCACATGTAGTTTAATTGTATCTTGTCGTTCGTTTTCAGTTTCATATTGTTTTACTCAATGGGAAAGATCTTCTCACAGCTGAGGGTTGTTACAGTAACAGTATCCCGTGTAAACTCCAGGCTGATCCGCTTTACCTGCAACTGACAGATGCATCTTACAGAAGTATTGCTAGAGAGGATGCAAATGTGACAGTGCCCTCAGCTGTGAGGTGTAAAGATCAAAGAAGTTGATTTTCTCTTCTGCCCAGTGCCATTGCGGGTGCTCGACACGCTGTGCTGTGCTCTCTAGTAGCCAGATGGGCAGGTATTGTCCTGGAGAGGTGTAATCAGACTTGTTATTTACATGGATGTGATATATGATCTATGTTCCAACATTATAGACTTTCTCCAAGTGCCTGAGGGCGGCAAGTGTGGCTCTGGCTCTCACGTGTATTGTCTGGGATCTGTAGCCTTCTGCATTCTGACTGCTGCTCTGCTGTCACTGCAGTTGTTGAGTATGTTCCGCCTGAATGACCTTGTGATGTTGCACTAGTCAACAGCAGATGTATTATGGATTTATTTCCAACAGTTACTGACTCTCCACATTGCTACTGGGGCGCTGTCCTCACCACCGCTGGCTCTGTTCTCTCGTGCAGCCGTGTTGTTACATTGCCCCTGAAAGACTTGTGTGTATGATTATTTAGCAAGCAGGTGTACGTGTGGAATTTTTCTCCTCTCCAAGAGCATGGAGGGTCTTTTCCTACACTTCGTCTGTGTTTCTGCTGTTCGTGTTTTCAACATGATTCTCACCGGCTTCTCTGAATGAAATTGTAGCAGGTTTTGATTCAATAATATCGCTGTCACAGCAGAGAGGAGAGAAGGCACAGTAGCACAGCAGTTGAGGACATCACAAAACCCAGCTCACTTATGGAGAAGGTAAATAGTAAAAAACATATTCACCAGTCCTGCTGCGATACTAACACGCATACACATGCTAAGTTACATAGTTTGGGCATCAAAGAATAGAGAATCCTACAAATGAAATGTAAACATTTTACAAAAGCTTTTCCATCCACACTGCAGGAGAACGCCTGGTAAGATACTATCCATGAAGATATATTTTCATAGCATCATAGTTTCCACGGTTTGAATAAAACCACTTTGTTCCATCAATTCAACAAGGAGGAGGGATTGGATGAGGAAGGGATTTAAGGGTGAACCAAATCCTATATAACATAACCATCAATGTATTTAGTGTAAAAAGGCATCTAGCCCGTCTTGAAGTGCTCGTCTCCTGCTGTCCTCCCTGCTGTGACCAGCGCATTAGGCAGCTATTATGCCACAGATTTGACAGTTCTATAGACGCTGTCCCCTCTGGTGTAACCTTGTTTTTTCTTCCAACAAGACAGTGCCCCCTCATCTGTTGATTTGATTGATCTGAAACAACTACGCACCTTTTTTTGTATTGAACCATTCATATTTTAATAAATTAATCATGTCCCTCGTAGTCGTCCTCTTTTCCAGACTAAATAAATCTAGTGTTTTAATCTTTCCTGCATAACTCAGAACCCTCCATAGCCCCTTATCATTTTGTGGCTCTACTTTGAAATACCTCTTCCAGCTCAGTGGGATCCTTTTTATGACCGTGGCCCAGAAAACATTTACGTCAATATTCCAGGTGAGGCCGAACCAATGGCCTTTAATAGTGTAATATTACATACATCCCTATCACGAGAGCAAACCTCTGCTGATACATGACAATATCCTACTGGCTTTAGAGGCATCTGATTGACAATTGCAATGGCTGTTATGGAATTTATGATCTACTCTGTACCACACCACCCAGGGTCCTTCTCTCACAATGACTCTCTCCCGATTTCTTTCCCCAGGACATATTTTGCCTTTGGATTATTGCCCCAGGTGCATAACCTTACATTTATAATAAATCATTGTATAAGGGCGCTGTTCACACACGGAAAGGCCCATCAATCCTAAACATCTAGTAATAAGTTTACAATGAAGTATTATTATCAACTTTTATATAGATTCCCATTCCCTCCAGTTCTATCTGTATGCACATGCAGTACCTACCTAAACCTCCTCCATGCTGTCATGTGGCAGTAGTAGTCCCTGTTAGTAAATTTAATATGACGATGAATGGGCCTGAGAAGAACTGATGTGTCCCTGTCCCATAGGGATTATCCTGAGTCCTCCTGCACACTATCCTGTTTTTTTCCTAGGGCTCCGAAAATAATGCTCTAATGGACGTTTTTTAGGGCCGTTGTGTGCTATCAGTATTTCCTATTATCCCTCCTCCTTTTCCTTGCTACATCCCTTTCTTTCGCCCTCGTGTCTTTGGCCCCGTGTGGCGGCATAGAGTCGGCCCAAGCACCGCAAATACAGAGGGACACGGAGGAGTCACTGTGCTGTCAGCCATGTTCTTCATGGACTTCTATGGGAGCCCGATCCAACCACACGACCGACCGATCAATAGACCTGCGCCATCTGTGTGTGAATTAGCCCATAGGATAACCTCAAGCCGTTTTCACCTGAGGAAAACATGGTGTGCATAGGCCTATGGGTGCTGTCACACCAGCGCTAGGGGTCACGGGTGCGGGCCTAGACCCAATCATGTCGGTGTGTTCAGAGAAGTAGAACCAATCAACCAGTAACCGACACCCCTCGTGTGGTAGTCGATTGCTTTATGCACGACACTGGGTCTCAGGTTTACCGATCGTAGATAAAACGCATACTGATCGTTTGCTATGGGTTCGCCCCCTTACCCTGCAGAGCGCAGCGCTGGTGGTATGTGTGACTTGCAATCCTTAGGCTATCTTCCACTGCCGTTGCCTTCCCTCGTACCGTAGCGGGCCAGCGGCAGTGGCACGGGGAAAGAGGAGGTGCGTGCGCAGCACATGTCCTATCTTTTTACGGGGTACGGAGCGGTCCGGTGCCACAGTTGCTGCAAGGCCAAACGGGTGTCAAAACGCCACATTTTTGCCACCACTTTTAATCTTTTCTTTCTTCTGTTCCTGGATCATGCATTTATAATCAGAGCCCGCTCCCATAGGGATGGTCCACACCTTTGTGGGTATTATGTAAGCTCAGGATTTAGTAGTGGTTTATAGACAGGTGGTTGGGCCCGAACCGGTGGTCCAAGCCTTCTGGGGTCCCCATAAGCCACTCACACCACCTACCACAGGAGGAACTATCTGAGAATGACCTTCAACCGTGAAATCCTTTACTCGGTTTCCTGCTCTAATACACATAAAGCTGTCCGAACTGGCAGATTGAAAGCCGCAGAAGGACGGATCCTCCATCACCAATTGAAGTTGCTTCTAGTACCATATTAGGAAGTGATTCCAGACTTTGTAGCCTATAGCATTCGTACAATCCAGAGCAAGGGCAGTCTTATCTCGCCTTCTGGCCCGGGATAACAAAGGATCCCCTCCATTTATTTTTCAGCATCCCCTGCCTCTTCACATCCTCATACACATCCGAGGGTTAGGAGCTGCCCCCAGCTTTGCCCAGATAGTTGAATCAATGCATCAAGCCGACAAGTGTAATTATCGTCAGCTGCGTAGTGAATCACAGACACAATCGAGCGGAAACCTAATGCAAACTGATGTGTAACCCGTATATTGGTCCCAAGTTCCCTCACAGCACAGAATCCCAGGTACAACACTCGGATCTGCTACATCTGCTGCACTACAAGCACCACTCAGGATTTTCCCTTTCGTTTAGAACTTTTGTTTTAATTCTGTGTAAATCTGTCTCCAGGTTTCATGGGCCCCCCTGCGTCTGGTACCAGAGAGTAACCTAATGACCCAGGGTGATTGTAAATCCTCTCCATCAAGTCTATTTGCGTCCATCATCAGCTGTGGTGATAACTGCATCACAGATTCATGTCCAGAGATGTCGGACATCTTGTCGAGGATTAATCCAGGCAGACGTGACCTGTGTCTATTTCCATTCATTTCTATTATTATTATTATATATAAATGTTCCGAATGATAAAGTCCTCCCTTGTATATATTGGACATGGGTTGTATAAACTCATTGACCGACTGCATTTCTAGGGCCCTGAGAGACCACTGGTCCCCTGGTGTATGATGACAACACTGCCCCCGGTCCGTTGGTGTGATGATAGACGGGAGCCAGGGTCGACTGGCCCACCGGTGTGCCGGTGCAAAGCACTGGCTGGGGCCACCCCTCATTCGCGCCTCCCCCCAAGGTCGCTAACTGCACCCATACTGCTGACGCCACCCCATCCTGCGTCCATCAGGACTTCACTCTATCTTTGTCCCATAGAGGTCACAGATAGCTCTCAATAACCATTTGGTACAGGGATCTATTTGCTCTCTGCTTCATCAATAATTCCCCAATGAGCTGTGGTGCCGGCAGGCGCGATGATGATGTCAATCATCTGCTGGCATCACAACCACTGGGGAGATGAGAAAGTGGGGAGCGGCTAGGGAAGGGGACAGGTGAGTATGCTTATTTTATTTTAATGACTTTATTTGAACATAAACGAACGAGTAAAGTGGGGCTACAATCGGGGGGGTGGTGGCAAGAGGGGGCTCACCTATCGGGGATATGAGAGGGCATCACATATGGAGGGTATATAAGAAGGGCCCACATATGGGCGATATAGATGTGGCTACAATATGGGGGGAGATGAGAGTGTCCTACAATATGGGAGGGATATGAGAGGTGGCCTCCAATCTTTGGGGGGATATGAGAGTTTGCCTTGCCTACAAGATGGGTGGGAATTAGGGAGGGCCCACATATGGGAGGGATTGAGAGGGGGGCATACAATATTCGGTGGTTATGGGGAGGCCCACAATATTGGGGGGATATGAGGGAGGGCCCACAATCTGGAGTGGAATGAGGGAGTTCCCACAAATATGGGGAGGGATATTAGGATGGCCCACAATATGGTAGGGATATTGAGAGGTTGGGCCCTACAATATGGGGGGAGTGAGAGTGGGCCTACAATATGGGGGGGGATATGAGAGGTGCCTACAATATGGGGGGTATATGAGGGAGGGCCCACAATATGGAGGGATATGAGAGGGGGCATACCATGTGGGGGGGATATGATGGGGGCAGACATATGGGTGGGATATAGGGATGCCCACATATGGTAGGGATTGAGAGGGGTCATACAATATGGGAGGGATTATGAGTGGGGGCATACAATGGGGGATATGAGAGGGGCTACAATATGGGAGGGATAAAGGTGGGGGGCAATACAATATTGGGGGGGGTATATGAGGTGAGGGGCCCACAATCTGTGAGGGATATAATGGTGCCCTACGAATTTGGATGGGGGATATGAGGGAGGTGCCCACAATATGGGAGGGATGTGAGAGGGGGTAAGTAATGTCATGTATGTACACAGTGACTGCACCAGCAGCAGAATATCGAGTGCAGCTCTGGAGGATGATCGGGAGGAGAAACTGTTAATCAGATATTATGAACAACTATATGGAGCTACCCAGCTTACAACTGAGCACTGAACTTGCAGCTCCACAAGCATATAAGATAGTGCTGAAACCAAGGACAACAAGCTGAGCTGTCCTGCTGATATTGGATGCTGTGATGTTGATATATATTTTAGCCTTGTGGTGCAGTCTACAATAATTGAAATAATATCTATCTGTTCTTCCAAAAATATCACTTTCTCTGTCCAAGGTACTGAAATTGTGAACCTGAATATGTGGGAGACGGGTGTCATAATAAGAGGGTGATTCTACAGAGAAGATTTAATGACATATTCACTAACCCTCTGCTATATGAGGGCAAGTTACACCAAAACTGCACCTAAATATAATAACCACACAATCAGTTTACTATCCTGTTACCTATGTGTCCCCTTTAGTTTCCACCCTTTAACCACCTCTCAGTGTGGCCTGAGTACAGAGTATACAGGTGCAAAGCACTAGGGGCAGACTGGGAGATGACAGAGACAGTCCGAGGTCAGGGCAGGCAGAGAGATAATAGGGCCCTACTAGTGGTGGAGCAGTTGCCCAATTGTTTAAGACCTCTGTGCAAAATTTCATGCATATGGTGCAGTGTTGTAAAGCATGACATCACATAGGCAGCTACATTCTTTTACAAACCAGAACTACAGAAGTACATTAACTTTTTCATGATGGATTTTTTTGTTCAAAGGTGTAAGATCACTGTGCACAATTCCAGGCATCTCCAAGCACG
>WNYA01001497.1:14723-57054 GCA_019512145.1 Engystomops pustulosus
AGGGTGTGACACATTCCCCAGAAATTTATATGAGGAGATGGTGGAGCGTCTGCACACAGGTTTAACCGTTGCACCCAATTTCACATCTGTAGTGTAAGGCATGTCATCACAAGGGCAGCTACATTGTGGAAGTGAGGGCGTGACACATTCCCCAGAACTTTAAATGAGGAGATGATGGAGCATCTGCACCGAGGTTTAACCATTGCACCCAATCTTACATATCAGTGTAAAGCGTGTCATCACAAGGGCAGCTACGGAACATCCTATATATGTGAACCATGACAAGCCTTAGATAGATAGAGAGCTGGGGGATGTATAGGACGGCTGGAGCGGAGCGTGCCATTGGCTGGACCTGTACTATCGGCGGGACCGCTGAGTCATCCCGAGCCTACAACACATCTACTTAATTATTTAAGCACACAGGGATCTATTAGAACTAAACAGATATTGAATTTGGCCATGCACGCTGGCAGTAATTACTTCCCCGTGGTGAGATGTAGCGTCGGGCAGAAGTGTGCACGATAAGAGAATTCATTTATTCACCAGAGTTTCCCTGAATCTCAGACGGATAATTGTCTTCCTCCCTGGAACACTATCACTTACTACTAATAATACTACTGCTGAAGGAAAAGCATCTCCTTCAAGAACGCATACTTCGCCTAGGACTACACAAGGAGGTACAGGGAAACATAACATTCACGAGATGTGGTAAGATGGCCAGGATCAATCCACTCACATGAAAAGCTAGCTGGTTATCACATATTAGGAGTTCCGTAGCTGCCCTTGTGATGCACGCTGTTACACGATATGTAAGATTGGGCATGACGTTTAAACTCGGTGCAGTAGCTCCATCATCCTCCTCATTTAAACGTTCTGGGGAATGGTGCAACTCGGCCTCACTTCCACAATGTGAGCGCGGCCCTTCGTGATGACAGCTCTTACACTACAGATGAAATTGGGTGCAACAGGTTAATACTGTGTTGCAGCGCTCCACCATCTTCCCATATGAATTTCTGGGGAATGGTGGTCAACACCCTCACATCCACAATGCAGCTGCCCTTGTCATGACATGCTTTGCACCTACAGAGTGAATGGGGTGGCAGACGGTTAATTCCTGTGTGCAGTAATCTCCACATCTCTCATATAAGTTCTGGGGAAGTGTCAACACCCTCACAGGCTAACATTAGGTGGCCCTTGTGTATGACATGCTTTGCACTACAGTGAGATTGGGGGTTGCAACAGTTAAACCCTGTGTGCAACGCTTCACACATCTGCCTCATATAACTTTCTTGGAAATGTGTCACATCAACAAGCCTCACTTCCACAATCGTAGCTCCCTTGCGTGACTGACATGTTTTAACACTGTCTCGTGAGTCCCTCTGGGTTTCGGCACAATGTAACTGAATCCTTAGTAAAGAAGTTCCCCTCATCGAATCATGAGCATTTGGTTTTGTACTTTGCCACTCCTGCTAACTTTGTTGGCTTTGTCTACAAATCACTGCCTGTTGTATGACGTGCTTGGAGATGGCCTGGAATTGTGCACGTATCTTACACTTTGAACAAACAAAATCCATCATGAACAATTAATGTACTTCTGTAGTTTCTAGGTTTGTAAAAAGAATGTGCTGCCTATGTGGATGCTCATGCTTTACAACCACTGCACCCCATATGCAATGAAATTTTGTCACAGAGGTCTTAAACATGGAGGCAACTATCTCCACCACTATATGGCCCTTATTATCTCTCTTCTTGTCCCTGCCCTGACCTTCGGACTGTCTCGTGTCATCCTCCACTCCTAGTCTGCCCCATAGTGCTTTGCACCTGTAGACCTGTACTCGCAGCCAACAACTGAGAGGTGGTCTTAAGAGGGTGGAAAACTAAAGGGTGACGACATAGGTACAGGATATTAAACTGATTGTGTGGTTATTATAGTTTAGGTGCATCGCTTTTGGTGTAACTTTTGCCTCATATACGCAAGGGTTAGTGAATATGTCAATTAAATCTTCCTCCTGAGAATCACCCATGAACCCTCTTATTATGACCCACGTCTCCCACATATTCAGTTTCACAATTTCAGTACCTTGGACAGAGAAGTTGAGCTTTTTGGAAGAACTGGTAATAGATTATTTCACTATTTGTAGACCTGCACCACGTGCTCACAAATCATATATCAACATCACCGCTCCCATATCACAGGACAGCTCAGCTGTGTTCCTTGGTTTCAGCACTATCTTATTACTGCTTTGTGGAGCTCACGTTCATGCTCAGTTGTACACTAGGGTAGCTCCTAGTAGTTTTGTTTCATTAATCTCTGCATTAACAGTTTCTTACCTCCCGATCACCTCCAGTAGGCTGCACTCGATATTTCTGCTGCGGTGCAGTCCACTGTGTAATACATGACTTACTTATCCTGTACTGATCCTGAGTACAATCCTGTATTCATCCCCACACCAGCCGCTGCACTCAGCTATCTGCTGCTTGTGTTCGTCACTGTGTGCAACATGACATTACTTATCCCTGTGAACTGATCCTAGGAGTACATCCTGTATTATACCCCAGATCTGCCTCACTATTCCAGTAATCAGTGCACTATGTGTAACTATACTGTCTTATTGGACTTGATCACCAAAATGTAAGCTTTTAATAGAATTTATGAAGCCGCGCCTATCCACACTATGAGTGTACGGCACATCGTGTCAGTCTGAGCATTGCTCGACAATTAACATGGCCCCGCCCCCTTGCCTTGTGGTACATAATACAATATATACGAGAGTCGGAGTTTTTGTTTCCCACGGTTTTCTTGTGTAGGTTCCTTTGTGTGTGGTACCGGGAGATCCAGGGTGGATGGCACTCCGACCAAACATGTTGTAATGACAATGTACAAATCTCCCTCTCAGTCCTTTAAAATAAAGCCTCACAAATATGTCCCAGAATAAACGGCCTGCATTCTCCGGGTGACACCTAAGCTTAGTCCTCCTTCTCACCTTGTCAAAGTTGTCCATGTCTCCCTTACTGATCTGGTAGGAATTCTTTGTTTGCATGGGGGATGGACTATATCACCAGGAGCAGGGAAGGTGCACATGTGTCCTACTAGAAGATCATTGACCTGGACTCATCTCCACTCTGTTTTGTTCCACCTCGGCTGAGAGCTGTACATAGAAGGGCCTGACCTTGGCAATTGTGTTATAGTTGTGTATAGCAGGCGCTCGCTTCCACCTCACCTGATCTTCTGACTAACAGCTGTTCAAGTGGCCGAGAACTTGACTCTCTGTATTTGTGACCTGACGCTTTCTCTCCCACTACGAAGTGACGGAGACCCAGGACAGAGCCTATCGAGTGGGGAAAGGTCTGTGAGTTCAGACTGGATGAAGGTAAGACCGCCGACCACGTGGGAAGCCTTGGTCCTTCCAACTCTACACATAAGTGGGTGGATCTTCCACGGTGATCACGATCTTGTAAACGTGAGATGGACGTCTCAAAAAGATGCCACTTGGAGTCACTATATCCTTGTTTGGGCTCTACTCATCTCACATCCATGGTTCAGTAAAGGTCTATAAAATGTGAACCACAGCTGTACGCTTCTTGCTAACTGTAGAGGTGAAGAGGTGGGTTGTAGCGGTTTTTCGCATGGTTATGTCTTAAGCATTGGCAGCCAAACAATAGAAGGGCCAACTCTCGCAAATCATTGCTACCAGGGAAGTGTCTTAGAAACAGTGTTAAACCATTTAATGTCTGCCTGTAATAGTCATCTCGTTGACTCCATGAGGATGTGAAGTGTATTTTGTGAAAGTTAAGTGACCTGATTTTCCACATGGTTTTTATTTGTACCAACCACAAGTTCTGCTGCTATAAAGTTGGTTTTTTCCGTTCTACCTATCTTAAAGACTGGGCTCCCCAATGGACAGAAAGAGTCTTTAATGGTCGACCATGTCGACCTGGCCTCCAACTATGGACTATTACCCTGCCAAAGTTGGAGGTTTTAAAGATTTTGTTTTTAATCTGCTCTTGGGTTCACCCTCCACATACTGGGTGACAAATGAGCCTCCAGAACCTATGGTAAATATGGCCATGATCACCAAGATGTTCAGAAGACGAGACCTGGGTGACTGGAGATCCAGTATGTTCTATCAAAGGAAATCCCCATTCGTAGTAACTGGTTTCTATTCAGAGAAGAGCCAGACTAAAAAGTTGCAAATTTTTAGTCGTCTTCCTAATGGCCCCTCTAGAGGACACATTTCCTGTATTGTACAAGGTTTTTAGACTAGGACTTTTTTTTATATAGTCATAAAGTGAGAACGCACCAGAAGTGAATCGGGCGTAGAATAATTCGTCCACATGCGTCTGTTCTCCATGAAATATCTTACATGGACAAGGTCAGGGAAGTCATACCGCCTCCCGGATTCTCTCAGAGTCCTGAATACACATAGTATGTTCCTCCCTTGTCCTCATGTATGCCCCATCTTGACGTCTGATGTTGACCTTACTTTGAGTGTAGCCTTACATGTGTTGCTATGTTGGTATGTTCTCGCCCACGTATGCGGCAGATGGAATAACAAGTGTTCACGATCAGACACTGACCTATTCTTTCCCAAAAACAATCTAATCTGGATCGCCATGCCCCAGCACC
Source organism: Engystomops pustulosus (assembly GCA_019512145.1). NCBI lineage: Eukaryota > Metazoa > Chordata > Amphibia > Anura > Leptodactylidae > Engystomops > Engystomops pustulosus. Next base: position 19,351 of record WNYA01001497.1, read on the forward strand.
CGGCCCATGTAAGGAGCTACCATAACGACATTGGGGCACATTTACTTTACCATGGCCGCATCGTGCATCCGCCAGCGCTTCTCTGCACAGCGATTCGGCGTCCGGCTGGGCATTTAGATGGTGTTTCCTCCGCCGCTCCACCAGGTGCGCGTGCAACAGCTCCGAAATAATCTTAACTGCCACCCGATGCACCATCCCATAGAAGGTTGAACTGTAGACGCGTCCCCAAGCGAACATTTCGGAATTTTAATGCGGCGTTTTTTTTTCCGAATACGTCGGGTTTTCGTCTCGGCACGCCCCCCCCACCTTTCTGTCGGCGCTGCATGCCGCCCCGATGCGCCACAATCCGATCGCGTGCGCCAAAAAACCCGGGGCAATTTCATTACAAGCGGCGGCAACGAAATATTCGGGTAACCACGGTCGTTGGAAACACGCGAATCTGCCCCTTAGTACATGACCCCATGTGTATTGTACTGAGGGGAGCTGTGTATTCTGATGGAACGGTATCCATGTCGGATCGGCCAATCAAGGATCACACTTCGGGGGCCCAGAGCTCTAACTCAATAATGGCACCAGAGCCCAGCAGAGATCTGCCCATAGGGGAAGGCTACTAAGGTTTAATGCGGCCTCACTATCATAACTATAATAACCTATTTTTAGTATACCGTTTCGATATTATGATTTTCCATATAATTGCTGTCCCCCCTCCGGAATTGGAGCCTGCATGGGACTGGAGCAGTCAGTATTTCAATACAAAGCGTCTAATAGGGGAGATCTCTAACTTGTTAATATAATTATATGCTAAATCCAGAGTGCTATATATCAGATGCAGATTTATAAGTATGTGCACATGAATCCGAAAGCCAGATTATTATAACACCATTTCTCCCATGCCGAATTCCAGGATACTAGCTTACTATATGATTACGGATGCCAGATTAACCAGAACCAGATTAATATGCTATGATTACTAAATAGGTCACATTATCGGATCTAATTCTATATAGGTTTACTAGGATGTCGATTACCAGGAAATCCTACCTTATGAATGCTATATTACAGGATTCATTATCGTGGGTACTAGATTACTATGATAACTACAGTCTGGTTCAGATATTGGTGATACTAGATTACTAGGATGCAGAATGTCCAGGATACGAGAATTACTATGCTATATTACTAGGATGGTCCAATTATCGGGATACTGATTCACTATGATAGGTGCCTAGGATTCAGATTACCAGGAATCCTAGATTACTATGCAGTCAGATTACTAGTGATTCGATTATTGGGATACTAGCATTCTAGGATGGTCGAGATTATCGGATACTCAATTACTATGGATAAATAACTATTCGATGGGATCCTAGATTACTTGGGATGTACAGATTATCGTGGAAACTAGATTACTATGATAATAACTGGGTGTCGATTGATTGGATATGATCTACTAGGATTTCAGACTTATGGTGATACATGAAGATTACTATGATGTCCGATATAGTCGAAGGATACTCTTACTATATCGATTACTAGGATGTCAGATCATCGGTACAGAGTTACTATGGCTGCTGATTACTAGATTGTCAATAGAGATACAGTAACGCTGATCGATGTATTTCATGATAAACAATGTGTGTTATCCAGATTTATGGAGATCACAACGCCCGAGGTTCTATCGATTAAACTCCCAATGTCTGCAGTGAATGGGGAAGTGACCCTCAGACTGGCATGACCAGTAATCAGTATTGAGGCCATACCATATGGTTCACGTTTGCTGTCTGTGGGGTTGGGTTCACGGACTGTATAGAGGGACAATGGACTCCATAGTGTAATGCATAACACTGATAAGTTTCCTTCGTTCCAAAAGACGCGCACACTCTTCATATCCCAGGCTGGTATGCAGCTGTACTATACTAAAGCATGGAGTGTTGTAATACCACACACAGCCTGTGGGCGGGGGTGGTGCTGTTTTAAAACCTATAATGAAACTGTCTGACTGATAGCGCACTTGGGATGTAATGAAGCCATATCGATTCTGATCCTCCCCCAGAAGATGCATGTAATAAATCCTCAGAGACAAGTCATCTACACTGCAATCCTCGCCCCGAGCCCCATCCATGGGGCAGTGTAATTTACACAACATAGGCCAGCGGCGCAGCGATCTATTCCTTGTCTACCTCTCAGACTGAAAACTGTATCCAGGAGCCAGAGATCAATTCATCTCATAACCCGCTGTTTATTATAGATGACGGATAATTTCCTGCAGAGCGTTTCATAACCAGCGCAAATCTCTCCCTGATACTGGATACATGGGATTCATAGCTCCGAGATATCAAGGATCTATCATCTCTCTATTTTCCTATCTATCCGGTGGCATCACTAGAGTGCTCTGAGTCTCCATGTATGAATGGTGACATATCTGAGTGTACTCTCACAAGGACCAGGGTCCGTGATGGCAATATAGCATCCGTCTCCCACCACTCTCCCAAGTGGCTCCGCTGGGTCGTTAAGCCCGCTCAGCAGGAGTATGATCACACCGTCCCTAGATGGAACGACACCTGTTAACACCTCCCAGTTTTACAATTTGGTAAACCATCAAATAATCTAACATCTAATTTGTCATTGAGGCATCAACATTCATAGAAGATAATTGCACTCCCAACACTTAGGTGATATGTACCAATGGATTTACCATTTCATGTTTAGGGTAAACCCTGTGCAGGATGTGACTCCTAACGTCCTCCACGCCAATTCCCTTCCTCTACACCAGGGACTTTTATGGACGTCCCACACCACGTCAACTTCAAGGACGCGAACCCAAAGATCACAAATCAAACCACCATCAACGCTTTATTAGCCCCCTCCCTCCCTCCCCCAACCGGATCAGACAACCAGCAATACAGCCCCAGATTACCAAGACAATCAAAAATGGACTCCCCAAGTACCTAATAATGCTGGCCCGCCCCAGTGCTTCCCCACTAATACTGCTGGTCCCCTCAGTACCCCCACTATAATGGCTGGCCCCCCATTCCAACAATAAATGCTGGTTCCCCCATAGTCCCCACGTCCAAATAATGCTGGCCCCCCAGTGGTCCACTAATAATGCTGTCCCCCAGACCAACCCGCACTAATCATGTTTGTGCCCCCCAGTTCCCACAATAATGCTGGCCCCCCAGTCCAACACTAATAATGCACGTTCCCCCAACCCCCACTAATAAGTTGCGCCCCCATGTCCCACATAATAATGCTGGACGCCCCATAGTCCCACCCTAATATGCTGGTCCACCCCGACCCCCACATAATATGCTGGGCCCCCCAAGTTGTCCAACTAATAATGCTCGTCCCCACATAGTCCCATATAATGCTGGGCCCCCCAGTGTCCACTAATATGCCTCGTCCCCCCAGATAGTCCACTAATAATCTTCGTCCCCCAGTGTCCACTAAATAAGCCGCCCCAGACCCCCACTAATATATGCGTGGCCCCCCAGTGTCCAACTAATAATGCTGGTGCCCCCAGACACCCCACTATAATGCGGTCCCCCTAGTCCCCACTAATATAGCGGCCCCCCATGTCCGCTTTTATTTTATCAAACGCTGGTCCCCCAGGTAGCGGCGGGGCCAACTAATAATGCTCGTCACCCCAGACCACCCCTAATAATGCTGGCCCCCCCGTGGCCCACTAATAATGCTGGTCCCCAGACACCCACTAATACTGCTGTCCCCATAGTCCCAGCTATAATGCTGGTCCTACCATAGTCCCGCTAATAATGCTAAGGGCCCCCCATAATCCCACGCTGATACAGCTGGTTCCCACCGACCCCCACTAATATGCTCGTCCCCCAGACCCCCACTAATAATGCTGGCCCGCCCAGTGTCCCAACTCATAATATCTGGTCCCCATACCCCATACTAATGCTGGTCCCCCATAGTCTCCCGCAATAATGCTGGTCCCCCATAGTCCCCGCTAATAATATCGGCCCCTCCATAGTCCCAGCTAATAAATCTGGCCCCCCATAGTACCGCGCTCCTACTGCTGGCCACCCCATCAGTCCCGCTAAAAAAGCTGGCCCCCAACGTGTCCAACTAATAATGCTTCGTCCCCCAGTGTCCAAACTAATAATCCCGTGTCACCCCCATAAGTCCCACTAATACATGCACAGGCCACCACCATAGTCCCACTACTAATGCTGGTCCCCTAGTCCACACTATAATGCTGGCCACACCCTAAGTCCCCACTAAATGCCTCCCCCATAGTCCCCACTAATAATACTCGTCCCCCATAGTCCCACTATAATTCTGGTCCCGACCATATTACACCACTAATAATGCTCGTCCACCAGAGTCCACATAAGTAATTCTGGTCCCCCCAGAACCCCCCCACTATAATGCTCAGTACCCCCATAGTCCCACTATAATGCTGGTCCCACCCTGTCCCACTAATAAGGCTGGCCCCCCACTGTCCCAACAATATGCCCTCCCCAGATCCCCTAAAATTCTGGTCCCCCCAGACCCCCATAATAATGCTGCTCCCCACCAGACCCCCACTAATTATGCTGGATCCCCCATATCCCACTACTAATGCTGGGCCCCAGCCACAATAAGTCCACCCAACTAATAATAGCTGGCCACACCATATCCCCACTAATAATCTTGGCCCCACCCATACTCCCACTAATACATGCCTGGTCCCCCCATATTCCTGGCCCTAATAATGAAGGCTGGTCCCAGTGGTCCAACTAATAATCCTTGTCCCCCATAGTCCCACTAATATCCTGGCCCCCATAGTCCCACTAATAATTCGGGTCCCCCATATCCCCACTATTTATGCTCTCTCCCCCCAGACCCCCACTAATAAGGCTGCTCCACCAGATCCCCCCACTACTAATGCTAATGCTTCTCCCCCCAACCCCACAATTAATTGCTGCTCCCCCAGACCCCCCTAATAATGCTGCCCCCCCCCAGAACCCCCACTATTATGCTGCTCCCAGAACCCCCCACTATAGCGCTTCCCTCAGACCCCCACTAAAAGCCTGCTCCCCCACATCTCACTAATAATGTAATGCTGGTCCCACCATAGTCCACTAATCACATGTGCCTCCCCCAGAGTCCCCACTAAATAATCTGGTGCCCCCATCAGTGCCCCCACTAATAATGCTGCTCCCCCCGTGTCCAACTAAAAATGCTCGTCCCCATAGTCACCACTAATTATGCTGGTCACCCAGACCCCCACGGATAATTTGTGTCTTTGGACATGATGCTGATTGGTTTCAATAAAAAACAGCAGAACTCTGATTTCAGCTCTTGAGTGTGACTCTACCAGGATTGTTACGTTCTCCTAGGACCGAATAGATTATAAAATCCAATACAACTGAATCAGGTGGCTCCTTGGGAAAGTTCTATGTCTAATTTTGGAGCAGCGGTACCCATTAGATTCATTGAAGTGAAAAAATGTCAATATGGTCTATTTTCTGTCTGGGATTTTTTTTTCAAAAAGTCCCCAAAAAGTCTCAAAGTGCATAAAAAGTCTCATCACATAAACCAGCGACGACTGGAGTGACTATGAGACTTTTTGCATAAGTCTCAAGTCATGACTCTGGCTTTGCACTCGCAGTACCATATTTGTTGCACCGGATTATAAGGTGCACCATCAATAAATGCCTTCTAAAACGTCTGGACTATAAGGCGCACCTGATTATAAGGATAAATGACCAGCAGGTGGCAGACCTGTGCACAGTACAAGGCAGCTGTTGGCTGCAAGTAAGGTTCATATATAAGGCGCACTGGACTATTAGGCGCACCTTTGATTTCTAAGAAAATCAAAGGATTTTTTTTGCGCCTTATAGTCCGAAAAATACGGTAGTTCTAGGATTAAACCAGATTAATGAACAGGTGTAAATAGTCCTATGAGACTTTTTAGCAAAAAACCCCAAACAATCCGTGTACATGACTGATCGGTGCTGCAGACCGTGGCAGGTAATCAGTGTCGGGCTGGGGTTCCTTAGGCTCACCAAAGATAATAAATCTCTTTATCTGGGTACTCTTTATTATCCCCTAAAAAATAGACTTTAGCTGCCTCCAAATTGGGTTCTTCTCTGCTGGACCTCTGGGGCTCCAGTATTTGGTTGAACCAGGACCCTCCGGAGGATCCACTGGTCTCTAGTGGGTCAGTCTGACACTGTATATAATTGTCCTGGAGTGGGGTAACTTATCATACATCAGTGCACGCCGGCCAACTCCCAACCAGTGGCGCCCCCTAGATGCCCCCCTGGCGTAGAGGTGGTGTAAAGGCGAAAATATTCGCAAGTGCTGGAAATAAACTAGTTACCACTAAACCCAATGACAGGTTCTCACAGAAGTCTGTGCCCCCTGCTTTATTCTGTATGAAAATCCAGAACTCAGATCTGGCTAAAATCTCTTAAAAATCTGTCTAGAAAAAGTAGACGGGAGACTCACTGACCCGGATTTACCATTGTGCCTGCGCCAGTTTTCTTGTCTATCTTTGCACATGCAGTTATTAGTGTTTGCTGTTGTCTTGCTGCACTTTGTTTGACAGGTAAGTAATCTGTGCGTTGTGTTGGTGTATGTTCCTAGTGTGCACCACATTTATTACTGAGCCCCATCACACTTGTGTCGCACGCTGTATCATTAAAGTGCAGCAAAAAGAAAAAAGTGCAACAATGTCCGCACTTCCCATAGCAGCGCGACAGAAAATTAAACATGGTGCGGCTGTATTGCATTATGTTCAGCGACCTGCACAGGAGCGAGGGACAGGGCACTAAGGAAGATTGCACCATCTTGGATATATTTGGGCCACTGAGTCCCCTGGGGCGTGTTTTCTCTACAGCAATCTCTCCCTCAACTTCCTCATTTCCCCCTCCCTCAGGAATTCTCTTCAGTGAGTCCCACACAGCCAACATCTCTCAATTATATCATTCCTGAGGCGGGTGGGGATGAGGGCGCTGAGCTGTGTCACACAGAGACTCGGCTGAAGAGAGAACAAGCCCCATGTGAGTCTTCAGGTAAGGGGCCAGGGACTTTTTTAAAGGGATTTTAGCTAGAACTGAGTTATGGATTTTTCTCCTAAAAATAAAGCATTAGGGAACCTGTCATAAGTTCTCTTTAAGATTGTTGAGCACAACGCCAGGTGTCTCTGCCTGTGTATCCACATGACCACCACCACTCGTCACAAGAACGGGGTTTGTTGTTCCCCAAAATAAATTGACCATCAGATCAAGTATATAGACTGCAGCTCCATTCACTGCCTCCTGCACTGGTGGATTGCTGAGCTCAGCGCCAGAGAGTGCATTGTGTTTGTCTCTTGGTTGCGTCCTGCTCGGATTTCGTGGCGTTTAGCGGCGGTACTGACAGCTCATGGAGGGTGGTCCGGATGAGGGCGAATCATTAAGGAAATCACTTAAGGAATCCTAGATTTCTTTGGGAAATTTAATGATCAATCTATAAAGCAGCCAACAAGCTGATTACTGAGATACTGCAGCGGGGATGTAGCAGAGCTGAGTATGTCCCTACAATAAGAACAGAATCATCTCCAGTGTAACAATAATCATCTTATAATGGAGAAGCAAATCAGCTGCAAGTGCCCTGGGGGCGGGGCTAGTGGACAACCTTCCATCACACGCTCTGCTCCTGATTGGATGACAGCAAGCAGATATCTTACAATCTGTAATGAAAATAAAACAGGATACATAATGGAAAATGATATCGCTCATCACAGAATATCACAAGTTATATCTGTCATGTTCTAGTATGTTTTGTGGTTCAGGTCTTCAATGTGGGAAGACTTCTCACAGCTGAGGGTTTGTTACAGTAACAGTATCCAGTGTAAACTCCAGGCTGATCCGCTTTACCTGCACTGACAGATGCATCTTACAGAAAGGATTATCTAGAGAGGATGCAAATGTGACAGTGCCTCAGCTGTGAGGTGTAAATGATCAAAGTTTTTTCTCTTCGCCCAGTGCACTGGGGATGTCCTCACACTGCTGTGCTCTGTGCTCTCTATAGCCAGTGTCAGGTATTGTTCCTGGAGAGGTGTAATCATACATTTGTGTATGTTGTATATGGATTTATATTCCAACATTATAGCTTCTCCAAGTGCACTGAGGGCGTGTCCTCACACTGCTGTGCTCTGTGCTCTCTGTAGCCAGTGTCAGGTATTGTTCCTGGAGAGATGTGTAATCATACCTTTGCATGAGGGCGCTGAGCTGTGTCACACTGTGTCACACTGCATTGTTGTTAGTAGCAGCAGAACTGTGTGAATTTTTTCACCTCTCCAAGAGCATATGTATTTATATTCCAACATTATAGCCTCTCCAAGTGCACTGGGGGCGTGTCCTCACACTGCTGCGCTCTGTTCTCTCTGCAGCCAGTGTTAGTATTTTCCCTGAATAGAATTGTGTATGTTGATAGTAGCAGCAGGACTGTGTGAATTTTTTCTCCTCTCCAAGAGCATGGGGGCTTTTCACACTTCTGTGTTTTCTGTGCTGTTTCACAGATTCTCACCGCTTCTCTGAATGAAAGTTGTAGCAGGTTTTTGATCTAATACTATCGCTGTCACAGCAGAGAGGAGAAAGCACAGAGCACAGCAGTGTGAGGACACAAAACCCAGCTCACTTGAAGAAGTAACAATAGAAAACCATATTTCACAGTCCTGCTGCTACTAACAACATACACAGATATATAGTTACATAGTTTGGCCAATCAAAGAATAGAGAATCCTGCAAATGAAATGTAAATATTTTACAGCCTTTTCCTTGCACAGCTCCAGGGAGACGCCTGTAGGTCTCTTCTTACTAATCCATCAAAGATATCAGGGCGCTGTTCACACACTGGAGAGGCTCATCAATCCATAAACATCTAGTAAATAAGTAACATTAAGTATTTGATCAATTCTTATGTAGAGTCCTTATTAGAAAGTGACCGGACAGTTCTATACTATATGCACATGCAGTACCTACAAGCCTCCTCCAGGTGTCAGTGTGGCAGTAGTAGTCTGTGTAGTAAATTGTAAGTAGGGACTGAGAATGAATTGGGGACCATCACAGCGATCCCCCTCATATACATTTCCCAAATCCTTCCCTGTCCCATAGGGATTATCCGGAGGCCTCCTGCACATAATCGCGTTTTTTTCCTACGTCCCCTAAAAAATGGCTGTAATGGGCGTTTTTTAGGACCGTGTGTGTCATCAGTATTTCCTCCGTCTCTCCTCATCTCATCTCTCAAATGGATTGAGATGTAACATTGTATAGATCGGATCGTAGGAAGGGAATCCAGGGGGTGGCGGGGACTCTGCTGATCCCTATTATGCCGTCTTCACACTTTGCGTTTTGGTAGCATTTACGTTACTATGTCCTAAATAGATTACAATTAACATTTGCATTTACAAAATGTAACCATTAATATCGCTTACGTCGTGTTTTGTAAAGGCAAATGTTAACATTTATGTAAATTTGGCAAATCTCCTCTCCTCAGCTGCTGTCATGCGTTTTAAAACGCCATGTAAACGTAACATGTGAACGCGGCCATAGGCTTTTCTGTTCCTGGGTCATGGCTCAGTTCATATACCAGCGCCCGGTCCGGTACGTGATGTGATGTCACAGCCTGTGGGTATTATGTAGGGTCAGGGCGCGTTCACACATTGCGCTTTGGTTGCATTTTCATTGCGTTTTAAAACACAGCTGGGATGAGGTAATTTGCCTAATTACATTACTGTTAACAAAACGCATAATAAACGCAATGTTAACACATGTGTTAACAAATGCAAACAGTAATGTAATTAGGCAAATCCCCTCTCCTCAGCTGTTGTAATGTGTTTCAAACGCAGTGAAAACGCCCACAGGATCAGCAGTGGTTTATAATATAGGTGGTTTGGGTGGAAGCCGGGGTCCAAGCCTTCTAGGGGGCCCATAGCCACCCATACCACCCACTAGAAGGACCTACTGAGAAGGACCTCCACCCGTGAAATCTTTGTACATCTGTTCCTGCTCTCAATACACATAAAGGTCCTGAAACCTTAGATTGAAATCAGACAGAAGGGACGGATCCTCCATCCCCAAGAAGCTGATTCTAGTACCAGATGTAGGAAGTGACTCCAGACTTGTAGGAGCTGTGATAGTCATACAGCCCAGGGCCCATGGTGGTCTTATGGTGGTCACAGCAGGGTTAGGAGCTGCTCCCCAGCTGTGCCCAGGGATGTTGTATCAGAGGGCAGTGAAGCCGACAGGTGTAATGATCTGCAGCTGCGTCGTGACTGCAAGGGAATGGAAGACAATCACAGACACAAGCGAGCGGAAACCTAATGCTCAAACTGATGTGTACTCCGTATATGGTCCCAAATCCCTCACAGCACAAATCCCAGGTAACACACTCGGCTCTGCTACATGCAGGCAGCACTGAGGGATTTTCTCTTTAGGACTTGTTTCTATTCTGTGTAATCTGAGGAATCTGTCTCCATGTTCTCATGTCATTGCTGTCTGGTACACAGAGAGTTAAACCTATTACCCTATTACCCAGAGTGATTGTAGATCCCCTCCGGGTGGGGTCACACGTGGCGTTTAACGCATGCGTTTAAAAACGCATTGCAACAGCTGAAGAGATGATTTGCCTAATTAAACAGCTGTTAAAACTTGTGTTTATAAAACGCAACCGTTAACAGATCGTTAACATTTATGTTAACATCCTGTTAACGCATGCGTTAACACCTGTTAAATTAGGCAAACATCTCTTCTAACGCATGCGTTAAACGCGACGTGTGACCGCACCCTTCCTTGTAATTCTATGTGCGTCCCTCATCAGCAGTGGTTCATGTCCCAGCAGATGTCGGACCTTGTGTCCTATTTCCATACATTTCTATTATGTATAACATTCCCAGTGGAATCCTCCTGGATCCTTGTATATACGGGACAATGGGTTGTATATACTCATTGACACCTGTAGGGTGCCTGCAGTGCCGAGAAGACACTGGGCCTGGTGGTATAGGAGGACACACTGCCCCCTGCTGGTGGGATGATAGGGGGAGCCAGCGTCAGACTGGCCCACTGGTGTGGCTGTGAAAACATCGGTGGGCCCCCACCTCTATTAGCCCCACCCCCACCGGTTGCTGCCCCGTGCTGCTGCTGAGTCCGCCCCGACATTTGTCAGGACTTCAACTCTATCTGTGAACAATATAAGGGGGCTCTGCGAGAGGGCCTGCAATATGGGGGGGTGGGCATGGGGGCCACAATATAAGCGATAGATAAGAGGGGCCACAATATGAGGAGGAGATAGGAGGGGCCACAACATGAGGGGCCACAATATGAGTAGAAAATGAGGGTCCACAATATGAGGAGGAGATGGGAGGTCACGATATAAGCGAGAGGTGGGGGGCCACAATATAAGCGAGAGGTGGGGGGCCACAATATAAGCGAGAGGTGGGGGGCCACAATATAAACGAGAGGTGGGGGGCCACAATATAAGCGAGAGGTGAGGGGCCACAGTAGGGCCTGGCTGAGGCATTGATTGCTTTTAATAGGTCCTACCTAATGCTGGACCTTACATCCATGTTCACAAGATTGAATTACATTTTAGATGCATCTGAAGAATCTCCTCCCTGAATTTAGACTCCTCCTGAAACGCAGACATGTTTATACTTAAACACCTGAGTTAGGTAAGTAGCAACAAAGCGCGTTACTACTCACCAAACACAAGCATTTAGGTCTAAACACATCTGCGTTTCGGGAGGAGATTCTCCAGATGCGTCTGCATTTTAAGACGCATCTTGTGCTCATGGTCTTAGGCTGCGTTTACATAATGGGTCTTATTTACAAAGGGTCCCGCGGCCACATTTTCGTCGGGTTTTCCAACTTTTCGGGGATCGCCGGGGATTGTGTCGCACGCGACGGGATTTTGGCGCATTGGCGCCAGTTTCATGCGACAGAAATCAGGGGATGGCCATCGGACGATCCGGCGGATTCGGACAAACCCCAGGATTTAACATTGAATTTGTGTCGCAAGATCAAGCACTTACATGCACCAGGAAGAAGATAGTGAACTCCGGCGGACCTGAGCGGGGAAGCGACACCTGCAGGATATCGGGTGCACGATCTTAGTGAATCGCGGCAGCTGTGCATTGGAGTCGGAGAACGCACCTCGGGGATCGCGAAGGGACAGGTAAGTAAATCTGCCCCTATGTGTTTGCATTGCGTTTTAAAAACATGTTGCAAACTCATGGGAAAAAAACGCACCTCAAAATACATACGTGTTTTAACGATCATTAATACTGATGTGCTTTCTGATGCGTTTTGCCTGATACATTTGTGGTGCCTCTCAGACGCAATTTAAAAGCATTCTATAAACATGGCCTTAGATTATACAGGTAATAGTACCATGTGTGCCTGGGGGCCACAATATAAGTCATAGATGAGAGGGGCCACAATATGAGGAGGAGATGAGAGGCCACAATATAAGGAGGAGATGATAGGGGCCACAATATAAATTAGGATTATAGGGGGCCACATATAAGGAGGAGATATCGGGGCCAAATATAATTTGAGGATATCATAGGGGCCCACAATATAAGGGAAATGATATGGGTCACCATCTAAAAGTGAGGATAGAGGCCAGCAATATAAGGAAGAGATTGTGTTTGGCCACAATACTAAATTAGGTAATGATAGGAGCCGACATATAATGAGGAGATGAGAGGTACCACAATGTAAAGAGAATGAAAAAAAAAAAGGGGCCACAATATGAGGTGAAATGATAGTGCCTAATTATAAGGAAGAAATTAGAGGACATCAATATAAGTAAGAGAGGATAGGGGCCACATATAATGAGTAGATAGAGGCCACACTATAACGGAGGAGATGATAGGCCACAATTAAGGAGGAGACGAGAGGGATCCACAATATGAGAAATGATAGGAACCACAAATAAGGATGAAATAAAATGGGCCACAATACAAGGGCTAAAATGACAGAACCAATATAAGTCATAGATGAGAGGACCACAATATAAGGAATAGATGAAGAGGGTCCACAACATAAGGTGAATAAAAGGCCACACTATAATGCGAAGAGAGAGAGGGTGCCATAATATGAGGGGGAGATGAAAACCACAATATGAAGGAGAGATTAGAGGCCACATATGATGGGGAGATGAGAGGCCCAAGTAGAAGAGGAGATGATAGGTCAACATATAAAGGAAAAGATGATAGTGGCCCGATCTAGGAGGAAATGAGATGACACAACATGAGGGGGAATGAGAGGACACAATATAAAGGAATCGAAGATGATATGGCCACAATATGAGGGGAGATGATATGGACACAATATAAAGGAGATTATGAGGAGGGGCCACAATATAAATGAGGATATGAAATTTTCCATAATATTAGAGGATATGAAGCCACAATGATTTAGGATGAGAGAGAGGCCACAATATAAGATGATATGATAGGTGCCACAATATGGATTAGGGTGAGATGATAGGGCCACAATATAGCTATCTTCCTCTCCCTGTTCTACCACCCCTCTGCGTATACACTTAGAAACCCCCATCTACGTACGTATACTCATCCCGGACCACCCTCTCAAATAAAAATAAGATGAGAAGACCAAAATGATAGGTGAAAATAAGAGGCGCACAACAAAGATAAGAATTACAGCGGGCCACAACATGAAGGAGAGATAATGAGAGGACACATATAGTCATATATGAAATCCATCAATATGAGTGAGGATGAGGGCACATAATAGGGGAAAATGAAGGGTCACATAATATAATAAGGATAAGATAAAATGGTCCACAATATGAGGGAAGAGGATGAGAGGCCAGCAATATAGGAGGAACATAGATATGAGCACAATATAATAGGAATGAGAGGCATCATATGAGGTAGTGAGAACATTGCGGAGGCGAGATACACATATAAGGGGAGATGATAGAAGGGGCCACAATATGAAGGGGAGATGAGAGGACACCATATAGTAAGGATGAGAAGGGGCCACAATATGAAGGAGCAAGAAGGGCCACTGGAATCAGAGGGTCACATAATATGAGGGATGATAGAAAGGGCCAATCAATATGAGGATGTCATGAGAGGCCATCAATAGGAGGTGTAGATGATATGGCCAATATGAGGAGTAGATGAAGACCACAATATAAGGAGCAGATGATCGAGCCACAATTAGAGTGGGAGCATGAGAGGCCACAATATAAGGAGGAGATCGATCGGGGGCCACAATATGGAGTAGGAATGGAACACAATATGAAGGATGATAGAGGATCCCAAGAAATAAAGAATAGCCACAATATAGGGGCGAGATGAGAGGTCCATAATATGAGGGGGATAATATAGGGGGGTCCACAATATTAAAAAAGCGCTTCTGTAAACGTCGTCCAAGAATCACAGGTAAGAATTTCCATGTAGTCCTTAATAATCTATTTCACTCCTAGGCCCCCAGTCTGAACCCTGGGGGGCCATGGTATAGGGCAGTCACAACATAGTAGTAATGGGAGGACATGCTGCCCCTGCTGGTGTGATGAATGTGGGGAGCAATGCCATAGGACAGCTCACCCCTAATAGTGATATGAAGGACACACTGCCCCCTGCTGGTGTGATTGTGGGGAGCAATGCCATAGGACAGTCACCCCTAAAAGTGATAGAAGGACACACTGCCCCCTGCTGGTGTCTTGTGGGGTCCATGGCATGTTATCACTCATCTAATCCAAGACATAGAGGGCTCTTACAGGTCGGTTCATATTGTACAGATTTTCCCCTGTAATGCAAACCATCTCCTCTTCATACTAATCTCCTAATCCCTTCCATAATATCATCATTACACATGGATAACTCCCATCCCATCCACTGTCTGTTCTTGGTGGCAGTATTTTTTTATATCACTGCGAGTAACAAGAAAAATTACCAAGTGAATTACTGAAGAACCCCCCGCCAGGCTAGAACCTGCGAGTGGCCGTCCTCAATGACAATCGTCCACCAGCAAAACATTTCTGTGGAAATCAATGACTCTGTAAGGACGGATTGCGCTCCGCAACGTCTCCTGCTCTAATTAGTGTGATGGAAACAAGGCGGCATTATCACAGCGCTTGGCGTCCCGGGCTGTCGCGGGGGTGGATTAGATACGGATTTGGCATAGAATTATAGATAATTATCCGGCTCTTCTGTGCTCGTGCCCTTTCCTTGGCTCCCTGCAAAATATTCCCTGTCCAAAAACAAAAAACACATCAGACGCCGTCGTCCTTCCCCGCTGCTTGTGGCGAGGATCGGGCGCTCGTGCATATGTGTCACTCCTTAATGTTGAGCGATAGAGGCGACACTCCTGCGCTAATGGTAAGACAGGCCCCAGAGACGGCCATAACCACAATGTTCCCATGACACAGATTACACTTGTTTGTCTTAGAATAAAATCAAGTATCGGCGACTAGCACAGAAGACCTCTGTTCCCTGTCTGTATCCGGTGTCTGTATCCAGTGTATGTATCCAGTGTCTGTATCCCCAAGCGATGCTCAGGGCCAGACATCACCACCCGGAGGAAAACATGTCACCACCCAACGTACCAAGGAAGTTATAGGATATTGAGAGTACTTATACACCGAAATATCACATGTATTGTAGCTGCGCAAAAGATGCCACCACGCACATTAGTGGTCCTATAGGATGTGATACATTATACAGAAGCTCAGCTAGATGTCACCACCACTACCATGAATCCTATAGGATGTGATACATTGTAGCAGAGCTCAGTCTAGATGTCACCACCTTGTATCAGTGGCCCTATAGGATGTGATACATTGTAGTAGAGCTCAGTCTAGATGTCACCACCTTGTATCAGTGGTCCTATAGGTGATACATTGTAGCAGAGCTCAGTCTAGATGTCACCGACTCTAACCATGTATCAGTATGCTAGAAGATAGTCTAGATGACATTGTACCAACCTCAGTCAGATCACCACCTTTATCAGGTGGTGTCCTATAGATGTGATACAATGTAGCAGAGACTCAGTCCTAGATGGCCACCCACCATGTATCAGTGGTTCTATAGGTGTGATACATTGTAGGCAGAGCTCAGTCTAGATGTCACCGCACCTTGTATCAGTGTCATATTAGGCTGTGATACATTGTAGCAAAGCTCAGTCTAGATGTCACCACCCTTGTATCGATGGTCCTATAGGATGTGATACATTGTACGCAGAGCCATCTCTAGATGCCACCACCTTGTATCAGTGGTCCTATGATGTGATACATTGTAGCAGAGCTCAGATCTAATGCTACCACGTCCATGTATCAGTGGATCCATATGATATGTGATACCTTGTAAGCAGAGCTCAGTATAGAATGTCACGCCATCATGTACATCATGTCCTATAGGATGTGATACATCAGTAGCAGAGCTCAGTCTAATGCCACCACCATGTTCAGTGGTCCTACTAGGATGTAACATTACAGCAGACTCAGTCTAGATGTCACCACCTTATGCATAGGTCCTAAGGATGGATACCTTATAGCAAAGCTCAGTCAATTACCAACCATGTATCAGTGGTCCTATAGGATGTGATACATTGTAGCAGAGCTCAGACTAGATGCCACCACAAAAGTATAACGGGGTTACGGGCTATACATTTTCCCAACCTATCCATTGAACAGTTCCTCAATATCAAATCGGTGGAGGCAAAACCTCCAGCTCCTCCTCAGATCATAGTGCAGGGGTCTCGCCATGTAATTGTAAATTAATTTGTATGGGAATGAATCTGCAGTGACTGCATTCAGCCACTACACAGAGGATGGCGCTATCTGCTTCCAGTTCCATTTGAGATCTGATCTGTGGAGGTGCTGGGTGTAGGACAGCGACCAATCTGATGCTGATCCAATCCTTAATATAGTCTTCGTTCGCAATTCTTTAATCCAGGAGGAGGCACGGATCCCGAAAGAAATGGAATATTCTTTCGCCGCGTTTTTGGCTCCATTGTGTGACAAGTCTGGTGGAGGTTATTGAGAAGAGCTTTACTGCATTCCTCTCGCCGTCTGAGATGTTCCTTCTCGGCAATCTTGTCCCCCTACCATGACCGCTGGCTACCGGCGGTAATAATGACTCCCATCATCTCGCCATTATCAGAAATCATTCCGAGATCCCACGGTGCCCCCACACTCCATCCATTAGCCATGAAAATCCTTGCATACGACTTAATAGGCGGATAACAAGGGGACAATTTAGCACATTTAGCACAAATTATCATCTTCCTGAATTTTCTCAGCGCCGATCCATTTCACAGAATAGAAAGTTACTTAGTAGAGATCCGGCGTCTCCAGCATTTCATCTGATAAAATCTATTATTTTCTTATTTTTAGCAAAGTTTCTGCTTTGTCCATGATGTCATTTTATATCTGGTCAGTTCTGGTGCCATTCCCTATATAGATTTATATACCGGTGCTGTATACAGGGCCGTATATATACAGCTCACATCGCTGAATACTCCCTGTTATAGGGACACTGACATCTACAATTATATGGAGTGATAACCATCAATTGTTATCATAAAGTGGCTGGATGATAAGACCACCATACTCTTATGGGATTAGAGGGGGTCTACCACCTACTCCAAGCAATATTATCTGCAGAAGGATGAAAAAGAAATTCTCTGTGATGTCTGTAATACCTTCATTATTCCTATCTGAGAAATTCCAGTTTGAATCCATATGCTAATGAGGCATATGTGTCCTCAGCACCCGGAGGTCAGCTATTCCTGTCTGGACCACTGCCCTCTCCATCAGATAGATTTATCTTGGGAGATTCATGGGAAAACACTGGAAGAAGAGGAAACAGGTCCAGGCAGGAATAGCCAAGCAGGAATAGTCTTGGCTGCAGCAACTGCCTCATTAGGATACGGATTCAATCAGGAAATTCTCAGGAACCGTGTAATGGAGAGAAATAACATTTGTGATAGTGCTTAAAGGAGGTGGTAGACTCCCTTTAAAATTAGACACAATAGGGATTCATACATTTTTCTAGTAGGTGTGAATGCAGACCTAGACTCCTCCTCCTATATGATCTTGTATTGCCTCACTGAGTTCCCTTTATATACTAATAGACTATGGCACTGCCCCTTCTATATAATATGACACTTATGTCTAACTCTCCCTGATCCCTCTGTGGCCCCACTTACATACACTATAATATATAATAAGACCCCTCACTCTTATAGTCTGCGGCAGACTCAAAGCACAAAACTTCCATACAAAGTTGGTAAGTCCTGTCAGAGTCCCTCCCATGCAGTTCTTAGTTTGGATTGGGTCAAACGTCCATAAAGGCATTAGACGGAGAGATTGAACTAACCCTAGGACAGGTAAGTTCTATCCATAGGTGAGCTCTTCTATTACACTCTGTGGTCCCTATTACAAAGCCAGTGTTCATACAGACACCACTGACTAGGCTTATAAGTGCTCCTCGGGGGCGGTGACTCGGCACTCACTGATTCTGATTGGCTAGATAGTCATGTGGAGAACATTCCTTGCTAATTTGTTACTACAGCAAGATTTGAGAAAATCCCATTATAAAACAACTGTAAGACACGAGATGTCATGCAATGCCGGGTGCTCTTTACATACCTGAGCCGTGCACTGCCCTCCTGACACTGTGCACAACGTATAATATTGGCATTTCCATCCAGGAGTAGTAGCTATTTTCTAGGATTATATTTATGTTCTATAACCTGTAATTGATGGTTTCTGGTTCCAGGAACTCCAGTACATAACGCAGGATGGTTCACTGACATGTGACAAGGTCGGCGTCTGACTATTGTTCGTGTTTATGAGCCGTTATAGAAAATATCCAGATATAAAGAGCAAAGAACATTCAACTGAAATCTCATCTCAGCCGGAGGTCGTTCTGCATTCTTCCACTACGTAGCCTTGGGTTAGGCGCCCTCAGGCATAATACAGCACTACGGTATTATTTCCAGTATTATCCCCAGTAATATCTGTAGTATTATCTCCAATATAATTTCTAGTATTATCTCCAGGATTTCATGTGATCAGATACATGCATGGGGTAGACGTTGCAGATGTAGCAGGACATTAGATGACATCACTCTGGTCACATGACATGAAGTGTCCTTCAATGTCCCATACAGCAGCAAATCATTGCCTGTCAATCAGGAATAAGTAGGCGGGGCAATGTAGTAACCACTGAATATGTAGGGACTCATTGGACTCACTTTGTGTCATTGGACTCACATCACGTGAGTACATAATTTTTTTACATTGCAGCCATGGAAAGGAAGCATGTAGGGATGAGGGCGGTGCTTTTTAATTATAATTTTTAATGAAATATTTATTTTGGGTGGGTTAATTTCAATGACAGGTTCCCTTTAAACATCCCTGGCGTTCCTTAGTAACTGGCGGCACAATCCTGAGGATTAGCGACTATTTACGTTCAAACTGTTTTATCAATACGAGCAGCGCACGGTCCCTGGCGGCATGGAAAGTGTACGGCCAGGCTTTGATGTATTTATAGATCTTTCTGAACATGGGAAGTGAGAGAGAGGAAAATCCAGGCCCCGCTCCCGCAGTATATAAGGAATCCTCACCCACACAATACCGGGCACCCAGAGACACTGGCACAGCCTCACCCGACCTCTCCTGTGGGTGGTAAGTACCAAACTGTATCATACTATAAAACACAAGCTTATAAATTACTCAAAGATTGTAACAAAACTAATCGAAATTTTCAAACATATTTTAACGGGTATAAAATGAACGTAAAATAAAACTAATAAAAAAACGTAGTAACTGCGGAGCAGAAAATACTAATAAAAAATAAAATATAAACACAATGAAATAAAAGGACAAGACAAACAATTGTCATAAACATGTAACAATAACAGATATTCAAAACATTGAGAAATAATTCTGTGTTCTACCTAAAAAACAAATGAAAAGATCAAATCTAATATTAACGTATTTACATTAAAAAGGCCAAAACTATTAAAGATAACGAAAAAAAACCCTCATCTTCAGTGAACGCTTCAGTAATTTCATAGATATACATTTAGATTTCATGTTTATACTTTTATATTTTTTTAAATGTGTGAAATAGATTTTTTTAGAAAACCAAATGTAACAATTTAAATTGCAGAACAAGGACCGGACAAGATTTTTGTTGTAGTCGGGAAACCTGCAGGTTATAAGATGTTATTTTACATAAAATATTCCCCCCGGGCGCAGAAATGTCCTTATTATGCAGAGTCATGATATTCATGTGATGTAATAGAACTACGGATAAACAGAGAACAAAAAAAAATTATGCAAAAAAATTGGGAAATTTGCACAAATTTGTAGACACGGAGGTGCAGTCACCTGTGTATAAAGGAATCTGCAGGTCACTAAAAAAAGTAAACTTTTAAGGAGTTTTTTTTTGTGTGTTTTTTTAATGTTCAAACTTTATTGTTCTATAACAATTTTATACATCAGGACAGGGGGAGTTCTCAGAGGAGGAACTTTGCTAAGAAAGTTAGTTCTGAGATTTGTTATGAAAGAATTAATTCTTCCGGGAACAGTCAGTTTAAAGAATGGAGGTTTTTATCCTGGTTGCTTTGATGATGTCCCAATATTTTGCTGTAAATTTCTCTGTTTTGCTGTCTCTAATAGATTAAAGGGAGGGCACATACAGCGTATACCAAGAGTCATGATTCTGCCACGACTGACTGTTCATATTGGCTGAGTTTTTGAACACTGCACCTTATAGGGCATTAAAAGGGGCCATCCAGGAGGTGAGAAGTGTATATGAAGTTTCCTCTACATTGTATTATATGTTCTCTGCTGGGGTCACCCGATTTGCGTTCTGCTATTGTATCAGATGACAAACACATGGCTGTATATACTGTATACAGGGAGGAAATGTAGATAAACTGTGACATCATCTATTGTCAGTAGTGATGTAATGATGGGTCAGTGTTATCTATATAGAGGTCATTGTATAGGGAGGGGGAGGTGATAAGCTGTGACATCATCTATTGTCAGTAGTGATGTAATGATGGGTCAGTGTTATCTATATAGAAGACATTGTACAGGGAGGAAATGTAGATAAACTGTGACATCATCTATTGTCAGTAGTGATGTAATGATGGGTCAGTGTTATCTACATAGAGGTCATTGTACAGGGAGGGGGAGGAGATAAGCTGTGACATCATCTATTGTCAGTAGTGATGTAGCGGCCAAGCTTCTCGGTATCAAACGGAAAGCTCGACTTCCTGAGGTGGGACCATGTCCAAGAAGGAACTGTGAGGACAGTCTTGGGAAAAAGCTGCGCACGAAAGCAAAACTCGGGCGAGAAAAAATGCAAAGCTCTCCCCGTCGGGGAATCAAACCCCGGTCTCCCGGTTGACAGACAGGGATACTCACCACTATACTAACGAGGAACAAGCTGCTGGCAAGGGCCTTTCGCGCTGCGGCCAAAGTCGAGCTGCTTGCGACCCCCCAGCAAGGCCTCTTTCCATGCACCTCTGAAATCAAAGGGGGTTGAAAGCAAACAAACGGCGGCAGTTGATGGAAATGGCATTCAGCTGAATTAATGACTGACATCCTCCGACAAAGATGGGACCTCTTGGAAAGTATGACGGAAAGATCGGGCATTCTCCGGGCAGATCCCATTGCTCTTGGGATTCCTAGGGGTTCGGCCGGTTGTGCACCTCCTCAGATCTTCTGCCACCCTGAAAACAGCTCCTAAAGAGGATATCTGGAGTCCTCTTATTAGCCAAGTGGTCTGAAGAAAATCTCAAGTCTGACCATTTCAGCACACTGTTTCTTCTGCGCCGAAGGAAAAGTGGCAGTGCTGAGTCATTCCTAGGGATGAGGCGGTGCTTTTATAGGTGAAACCAACCTGCTACTGTCGGCGCTACATGAACGAGGAGCTGGCGAGCGGACAAGCTTCTCGGTATCAAACGGAAAGCTCGACTTCCTTAGGTGGGACCATGTCCAAGAAGGAACTGTGAGGACAGTCTTGGGAAAGAGCTCCGCACGAAAGCAAGACTCGGGCAAGAGAAAATGCAAAGCTCTCCCCGAACAATCGAACCCCGGTCTCCCGCGTGACAGGCGGGGAGACTCACCACTGTACTAACGAGGAACAAGCTGCTGGCAAGGGCCTGTCGCGCTGCGGCCAAAGTCGAGCTGCTTGCGACCCCCCAGCAAGGCCTCTTTCCATGCACCTCTGAAATCAAAGGGGGTTGAAAAAGCAAACAAACGGCGGCAGTTGATGGAAATGGCATTCAGCTGAATGAATGACTGACATCCTCCGACAAAGACGGGACCTCTTGGAAAGTATGACGGAAAGATGGCAGTCTCCGGGCAGATGCCATTGCTCTTGGGATCTCTAGGGGTTCGGCCGGTTGTGCACCTCCTCAGATCTTCTGCCACCCTGAAAACAGCTCCTAAAGAGGATATTGGAGTCCTCTTATTAGCCAAGTGGGCTGAAGAAAATCTCAAGTCTGACCATTTCAGCACACTGTTTCTTTTGCGCCGAAGGAAAAGTGGCGGTGCCGAGTCATTCCTAGGGATGAGGCGGTGCTTTTATAGGTGAAACCAACTGCTACTGTCGGCGCACGTGAACGAGGAGCTGGCGAGCGGCCAAGCTTCTCGGTATAAACGGAAAGCTCGACTTCCTGAGGTGGGACCATGTCCAAGAAGGAACTGTGAGGACAGTCTGGGAAAGAGCTCCGCACGAAAGCAAGACTCGGGCGAGAAAAAATGCAAAGCTCTCCCCGTCGGGGAATCGAACCCCGGTTTCCCGGTGACAGGCGGGGATACTCACCACTATACTAACGAGGAACAAGCTGCTGGCAGGGGCCTGTCGCGCTGCGGCCAAAGTCGAGCTGCTTGCGACCCCCCCAGCAAGGCCTCTTTCCATGCACCTCTGAAATCAAAGGGGGTTGAAAGCAAACAAACGGCGGCAGTTGATGGAAATGGAATCGTGAATGATGATTGACATCCTGCGGCCAAAGACGGGACCTTTGGATCCTCTGGACGTATTGCGGAAAAGATCGGGCAGTCTCCGGGAGATGCCAATGCTTTGGGATCTCTAGGGGTTCGGCCGGTTGGCACCTCCTCAGATTCTTCTGCCACCCTGAAAACAGCTCCTAAAGAGGATATCTGGAGTCCTCTGATTACGCAAAGTGTCTGAAGAAAATCTTCAAGTACCATTTCAGCACACTGTGTCTTTTGGCCGAATGAAAAGTGGCGGTGCGAGTCATTCTAGGGATGAGCGGTTGCTTTATAGGTTGAAACCAACCTGCTCTGCGGCGCTACGTGAAGGAGGAGCTGGCGAGCGGCCAAGCTTCGCGAGTTTATCAAAACCGGCAAGCTCGACTTGGCCCTGAGTGGGACAGGGCCAGAAGGGAACTGTGAGGACAGTCTAGGGAAAGAGCTCCGCACGAAGCAAGACTGGGCGAGGGAAAAAATGCAAAGCCTCCCGTCTGGGAATCGAACCCCGGTCTCCGCGTGACAGGCGGGGATACTCACCGCACGATAAACGAGGAACAAACTGCTGGCAAGGGCCGGTCGGCCCGAGGCGGACAAAGATCGAGCTGCTTGCGACCCCCCGCAAGGCTCTTTCCATGCACCTCTGAAATCAAAGGGGGTTGAAAGCAAACAACCGGCGGCAAGTTGTATGGAAATGGCATTCAGGCTTTTTCTGAGATGGAATGACTGACATCCTGCGCAAGACGGGACCTCTTGGGAAAGTGAATGAGGCAGGAAAGATCGGGGCAAGTCTCCGGGTCAAGATGCCATTGACTCTTGGGATACTCTAGGGGTGCGGCCGGTTGTTTGCACCTCCTCAGATCTTCGGCCACCCTGAAAAATGTCTCTGAAAAGAGGTACCGGGTCCTCTTATTAGCCAAGTGGTTTGAAGAAAAATCTCAAGTCTGACCATTCATAGCACAAGATTTCTTGTGCGCGAAGGAAATGGCGGTTGGCCGAGTCATCCTAGGGATGAGGCGGTGCTTTTATAGGTGAAACCAACCTGCTTACTGTCGGCGTACGCGAACGAGGAGCTGGCGGAAGCGGCAAGCTTTCGGTATCAAACGGAAAGCTCGACTCTGAGGTGGGACCATGTTCCAAGAAGGGACTGTGAGGACAGTCTAGTGAAAGAGACAGCCGAAAAGCAAGACTGGCGAGGGAAAAAATGCAAAGCTTCCCCGTCGCGGGAATTCGAACCCCGGTCTCCCGCAGTGACCGGCGGATACTCACACTTATCTATAACGAGGAACAAGCTGCTGGCGTAGGGCCTGTCGCGATGGGCAATCAGGTCGAGCTGCTGGCGACCCCCCAGCAAGTGCCTCTTTCCAGCACCTCTGAAATCAATAGGGGGTTGAAAGCAAAACAAACGGCGGCGTGTTGATTGTGAAAATGGCCTTCAGCGGCACATGAAATGACTGCCATCCTGCGACAAAGACGGGACCTATTGGCGAAAGTTTGAAGGACAAGATCGGGCAGAGTGTCTCCCGGGCAGAGTGATGTCCATGTCTGGGATTCTAGGGGTACTCGGCCGGTTGTGATCCTCCAGATCTTTCTGCCACCCTGAGGAACTAGTCCTAAAGAGGCTATCTGGAGTCCTCTCATTTAGCCAAGTGGCTGAAGAAATATCTCAAGTACTGACCCTTTCAGCACACTGTTTATTTTGCGCCGAAGGAAAAGTGGCGGGTGCCGAGTCATTCCTAGGGAGTGAGGCGGTGTTTTTATAGGTTGAACCCCAACCTGCTACTGCCGGCGCTAAGTGAGACGAGGAGATGGCGAAGCGGCCAGTTCTCCGGTATCCACGGGGAAAGCTCGAATCATGGGGTGGGACGTCCAAGAAGGGACGTTGAGGACAGTCTAGGAAAGAAGCTCAGCAAGAAAGCAAGACTCGGCGAGAAAAAAATGCAAAGCTCTCCCCGTCGGGGAATCGAAAACCCCGGTTCTCCCGCGTGACAGGCGGGGATACTCACCACTATACTAACGAGGGAATACAAGCGGCTGGAAGGGCCTGTCGCGCTGCGGCAAAGTCGAGCTGCTTGCGACCCCCCACAAGGCACTTTCAATGCACCTCTGAAATCAAAAGGGGGGTTGAAAGGCAAAAAAGGGAGTGTTGATGGAAATGGCTTCGCTGAATGAAATTGACTGACATCCTGCGACAAAGACGGGACCTTGCTTGGAAAGTAGACGGAAAGATCGGGCGTCTCCGGGCAGATGCCATGCTCTGGGATCTCTAGGGGTTTCGGCGGTTGTGCACCTCCTCAGTTTCTGCCACCCTGTGAAAACAGTCTAAAGAGGATATCTGGAGTCCTCTTATTAGCCAAGTGTTGAAGAGAAAATCTAAGTCTACATTCAGCACACTGTTTCTTTTGCGCCGAAGGAAACGTGCGGTGCGTGTCATTCCTAGGGAGAGGCGGTGCTTTTATAGGTGAAACCACCTGCTATGTAGGCGCTACGTGACCGGAGGAGATGCGAGCGGCACGCTTCTCCGGTAATCAAACGGAAAGCTCGACTTTGGGTCGGGACCATGTCCAGAAGGGACTGTGAGGGACAGTATAGGGCAAAGAGCCCGCACGGAACGCAAGATCGGGCGAGAAAAAAGCCACAAGCTCTCCCCGTCGGGGAATCGAAACCCGGGCGCCAGCGTGAAGGCAGGGATACTCACCACCTATACTTAACGAGGAACAGCTGCTGGAAGGGCCTGTCGCGCTGCGGCCAAAAGTCGAGATGGGATTGCGACCCCCCAGCAGGCCTCTCCATTAGCCACCTCTGAAATCCAAAGGGGGTTGTGTTGAAAGCAAAATTGATTGAAAGGCAAAACAAGCGGAGGATAAGTTGATGGAAATGGCTTCAGCTGGAATGAATGAATGATGACAATCTGCGACAAAGACGGGACCTCTTGGAAAGTATGCGGAAAGATCGGGCAGTCTCCGGCAGATGCCATTGCTGTTGGACCTTCAGGGGTTCGGCCGGGGTGCACCTCCTCAGATCTTCTGCCACCTGAAAACAGCTCTACAGAGGATATGTGCGAGTCCTCTTATTAGCAAGTGGTCTGAGAAGTCTCAAGTACTGAACATGTCAGCACCGCTTTCTTTTGCGCCGCAGAAAGTGGCATCGGGTTTGCTTGGGGCTTTGGTGTTAGGTAGCCGAGTTACACCTAGGGATGAGGCGGAAGCTTGATGGTGAAACCAACTTGCTTACTGATCGGGCTAAGTGACGAGGAGTGGAGAGCGCGGCCAAGCTTCCGGTTATCAAGACGGAAAGCTCGAACTTCCTGAGGTGGGACCATGTCCCCAAGACGGGGGACTGTGAGGACAGTCTAGGGACAGCGCTCCCGACACGAAAAGACAAAGACTCGGGGCGCAGAGAAAAGGGGAAAAAATGCAAAGTCTCCCGTCGGGGATCGAACCACCCGGTCTCCGCGTGACAGGCCGGGGTACTCACACCTATACTACGAGGACAAGCGCTGGCAAGGGCCTGTCGCGCACCTCGGCCCAAGTCGGATGCTTGCGACCCCGGCAAGGCCTCTTCCATGCACCTCTGAAATCAAAGGGAGGGTTGTGATGGTTGAAAGCAACCAAACGGTCGGGGGGGGGGGCGGCGCAGTTGAGGGAATGGATTCATGGAACTGATGAAGACTGACATCCTGCCGACAAAGACTGGAAGGACGCTTGGAAGAATGACGGAAAAGATCGTGGGCGTCTACGGGCAGATGCCCATTGCTCTGGGGCCTCCTAGGGGGTTCGGCCGGTTGTGCACCTCCTAGATCTTCTGCCCATGAAAACAATCTAAAGAGGATATCGGGAGGTCCTCTTATTAGCCAAAGTGGTATGAATGATCTGAGGAAAAGAAAATATCAAGATTGACCATAGCACACAGTTTCTATTTGCGACCGAAAGGAAAAGTGGCCCAGTGGGTTGCCGTCATTCCTCGGGATGAGGCGGTGTTTATGGTGAAACCAAACCTGCCTACTGTCGGCGCTACGATGACCGTGTGGAGTGAGCGACGGCCACAAAGCTTCTCAGGTATCAAACGGGAACGCTCGACTTCTGAGGTTGGACCATGTCCAAGAAGGGACTGTGAGGACAGTCTAGGGAAGAGATCCGCACCGTGAAAGCAAGTACTTCGGGCCGACGAAAAAAAAGCAAAGACTCTCAGTCAGGGGAATCCGAACACCCCCGGTTCTCACCGCAGTGAAGGCGTAGGATCCTACTCACCATGCTATCCTTACGAGGAACAAGTGCTGGCAAGTGTGCCCTGTAGCGCTGCGGCCAATAAGTAAGTCGAGCTGATTGAGACCCACCCCAGCAAGCTGTCCTACCAGGCACCTCCGAAATCAAAGAGGGTGTTGAAAGCAAACAAAACGGCCGGCAGTTTCATTGAAATGGCATTCAGCTGGAATGAAAATGACTGACTCCGCGACAAAGACGGGACCTTTGGAAGCAGGACGGAACGAATCGGGCGTCTCGGGCAGATGCCACTTGCTCTAGAGGGACTCTCTAGGGGCTTCGGCCGGTTGTGACTTCCTCAGATCTTATGCACCCTGGGAAAACAGCCCTAAAGAGATATCTGGAGTCTCTTATTAGCCACAGTGGTCTGAAGAAAAATGACTCAAAGTCGACCATTTCAGCCACACTGTTTCTTTTGTGCGCCGAAGAGGAAAAGTGGTGGGTGCCGAGCTCATCCTAGGATGAGCGGTGCTTTTATAGTGAAACCAACTGAATGTCGGCGTACTGTGGTGATCGAGGAGCTGGCGACGGCCAGTTTCGGTTATCAAACGGAAGGAACGCTCGACTTCCGAGGTGGGACCATGTCCAAGAAGGGCTGTGAGGACAGTCTAGGGAGAAGATGAGAGCATTCCGGCAACGAAAGCGAGACGGGTCGAGAAGATAGAAAACAATGCAAAGCTATCCCCGTCGGGGAATCGAACCTCCGGGTCTCCCGCGTGAAAAGGCTGGGCTACTCACCACTATACTAACGAGGAACAAGTGCTGGCAAGGGCCTGTCGCGGTGCGGCCAAGGTCGAGAGCTTGCGACCCCCCCAGAAGCCCTTTTCATTGCACCTCTGAAATCAAAGGGGGTTGAAAGCAAACAAACGCGGCGTTGATGGAAATGGAATTCAGCTGAATGAATGACTTGAAATCCTGCGGACCAAAGACGGACCTCTTGGAAAAGTATGACGGAAAATGGGGGCAGTTAGGGCAGAGCCATGCTTTGGGATCTAGGGGTTCGGCGGTTTGGGCACCTTCCTCAGATCTTCTTGCCCACCTGAAAACAGCTCCCTTAAGAGGAACTCTGGAGTACCTTATTCGCAAGTGGTCTGAAGAGAAGAAAATTCAAGTCTGACATTTTCCGCACCCTGTTCTTTTGCGCCGAAGGAAAAAGTGGGCGGGTTGCCGAGTAATGCCTAGGGTGAGGCGCGTTTAGTTCTATCGGGTGAAACCAACGGTACGGTCGGGCGCTACGTGAACGCGGAAGCTGGCGAGAGGCGGCAAGCTTCTCGGTTATCAAACGGGAAAGCTCGATTTAACTGAGGTGGGACATGTCAAGAAGGGACTGTGAGGACAGTATAGGGAAAGAGCTCCGCACGAAAGTCAGACGCGGCGAGAAAAAAGCAAAGTCTCCCGTGGGGAGAATCGAACCCCCCCCCCCGGTCTCCGCGTGGACAGGCGGGGATACTCCCAAAAAATACACTAACGAGGAACAAATTTGGCAAGGGCCTGTCGCCGCGCGGCAAAGATCGAGCTGCTGCGACCCCCAGCAAGCCTCTTTCCAAGCACGCTCTGAAATCAAGGGGTTGAAGCAAACAACGGCGGGGCAGTTGATGGAAACGGCATTCAGCTGAATGAATGACTGACATCCTGCGACAAAGATGGGACCTCTTGGAAGGAAAGTATGACGGAAAGATCGGGCTCTCTGGGCCAGATGCCATTGCTCTTGGATCTCTAGGGTTCGGCCGGTTTGTGCACAGACTCAGATTTCTGCCACCATGAAAACAGCTCCTAAAGAGGATATTATGGTGGCCTCTTATTAGCCAAGTGGTCTGAGAAAATCTAAGTCTGGACCATTTCAGCAACATGTTTTTTGCGCCGAAGAGAACAAGTGGGCGGTTGTTTGCCGAGTCTTTCTAGGGATGAGGGCGGTGCATTCTAGGTGAAACCACACCTGCTACTGCGCGATACGTGAACGCACGGCAGTGGCGAGCGGCCAAGCTTCTCGGTATCAAACGGACAGCTCGACTTCCCTGTTGTTGGACCATGTCCAAGAAGGGATGTGCACGGACCGCGCCTCGGGGAAGCAGAGCTCCGCACGGCACGCACAAGACTCGGGCGAGAAAAAATGCAACGCTCTCCCCGTGGGAATCGAACCCGTCTCCCGACGTGGGGGTGGGCGGGATATCAAACCACTATACGCTAACGAGGGAGGAACAAGTGCTGGCAAGGCTGTCGCGCTGCGGCCAGAGAGAACGTCGAGCGGCTTGCGACGCGCCCCATGCTGAGTGGTCCTTCTTTCCATGCACCCTCTGAAATCAAGGGGGTTGAAAGCAAACTCAACGGCGGCAGTTGATGGAATGGACATGGCATCAGCGAAATGAAATGCCTGACATCTGCGACAAAGCCGGGACCTCTTTGGAAGTATGACGGAAAGATGGGCAGCTCTGCCGGGCCAGATGCCAGTGCTCTTGGGATCTCAGGGGTGTTTCGGCCGGGTGTGCACCTCCTCAGAATTTATGCCACCCTGAGGACAGCTCCTAAAGAGGATATCTGGAGTCCTCTATGCCAAGTGGGTCTGAAGAAATTCTCAAGTCTGATCCATAATTTCAGCAACTGTTGCTTTTGCGCCGAAGGAAAAAAGTGGCGTCGCCGGTCATCCTAGGGATGAGGCGGTGCTTTATCGGTGAACCCTGAAACCAACCCGGCTCTGTCGGCGCTACCGGTGTGAACGAGGAGTGGCGAGCGGCCAAGCTTCTTCAGGTAGCAAAGCAAAAAGCTCGAATTCCTGAGGTGGGACATGTCAAGAAGGGACTGTGAGGACAGTCTAGGGAAAGAGCTCCGCACGAAGCCAAGACTCGGGGAGGACAAAAATTGCCCAACGCTCCCCGTCGGGGACATCGAAAACCCCGGTCATCTGTGCGTGACCAGGCGGAGTGTTATACTCATATCCACTATACTCACGAGGACCCAGCTGCTGGAAGGGTTTGCCTGGCTCGCGTCTCGGTGCGGCCAAAGTCGAGCTGCTTGCGACCCGCCCAGCAAGCCTTTTTCATGCACCTATGAAATAAAGGGGGTGTTGAAAGCAATAACCGGCTGGTGTTGATGGTACATGGCAATTCAGCGTGACATGAATGAATGACATCTGCGACAAAAGACGGGACATCCTCTTGGAAAGTTAATGTACGGAAAGAAGCTCGGGCAGTAATCGCGGGCAGGATGCCATGCTTTGGGATATCTTAGGGGTTCGGGCGGCTTGTGCACCTCCTCAGTCTTTCTGCCACCCTGAAAACAGCTCCTAAAGAGGATATGGAGTACTTCTATTAGCCAAAGTGGTTATTGTGAAGATGCGAAAGATTCAAGTCTGGACCATTTCAGACATGTTTTCTTTGGCGCCGAAGGAACAAAGCTGGCGCCGTGGAGTCATTCTAGGGATGAAGGCGGTTGCTTTATAGGTGAAACAAACTGCTACGTCGCGCTAAGTGAACGAGGAGCTGGAGAGCGGCCAGCTTCTCGGTACACACGGAAAAGTTCGATTCCTGGTGGGACCATGTCCAAGAGGGACTGTGGAGGACAGTCTAGGGAAGAGCTCAGACCGAAGAAAGCAAGACTCGGCGAGAAACAAATGCAAAGCTCTCCCCGGCGGGGAAATCGAACCCCGGTTCCGCGTGACAGGCGGGGATATCACCACTACATAACGAGGAACAAACTGCTGGCAAGGGCCTGTTCGCTGCGGCCAAAGTCGAGTGCTTGCGACCCCCAGCAAGGCCCTTTTCCATGCACCTCTGAATCAAGGGGGTTGAAGCAAACAAACGGCGGCAGTTGATGGAAATGGCACTTCAGCTGAATGATGGACTGGACATCCTGCGCAAAGAGGGACCTCTTGGAAGTATGACGGAAAATGATCCGGGCGAGTCTCCGGGCCAGATGCCATTGCTCTGGGATCTCTAGAGGGTTCGGCGGCTTGTGCACCTCCTCAGATCTTCTGCACCTGACAAACTGTGCTCCTAAAGAGGATATCGGATGTCCTCTTTTGAGTCCAGAGTGGTCTGAAGAAAGAATCTCAAGTTGACCATTTCAGAACATGGTTTCTTTTGCGCCGAAGGACAAGTGCGGCGTTACGGTGCCGAGTCATTCCTAGGGATGAGGCGGTGCTTTATAGGGTGAAACCAACCTGCTACTGGCGCGCTACGTCGAACGGAGGAAGGTGGCGAGCGGCCCAAAGCTCTCCCGGTTTATGGTATCAAACGGAAAAGCGTCGACTGTCCGAGCCGGTGGGACCATTTTTTTGGGTCCCAAGAAAGGGACTGTGAGGACAGTCTAGGGAAAAAGAGTCCGCACGGAAAGCAAGATCGGCGAGAAAGAAAAATGCAAAGCTATCCCCGTCGGGGGAAAGCGAACCCGGTAGCCCGCCGGTGCCAGGCGGGGGATACCACCCTATACTACGAGGACAAGCTGCTGGCAAGGGCCTGTCGAGCTGTTGCGGCAAAAAGTCGAGTGCTTGCGACCCCCCCGCAAGGGCCTCTTTCATGCACTTCTGACATCCAAAGGGGGTTGAAGCAAACAAACGGCGGCGTGATTGGAATTGGAAAATGGCACTCAGCTGAATGAATGACTGACCCATCTGGGACAATGGAGGGACTCTTGGAAAGTATGACGGAAAGATCGGTAGTCTCCGGGACGACGAGCCATTGCTTTGGATCTCTAGGGGTCGGCCGGTTGTGTCCCCTCCAGATCTCTTGCCACCCTGGAACAGCTCCTAAGAGGATATCTGGAGTCCTCTCATAGCCAAGTGGTCTGAAGAACATTCCAGTCTGACCATTTCGCACACTGTTTCTTTTGGCGAAGGAAAAGTGGCGGTGAGAGTTCATTCCTAGGGATGTCTGAGGCGGTGCTTTTATAGGTGAAACCAACCGGCTTACTGTCGGCGATACGTGAACGAGGAGTGGCGAGCGGCCAAGTTCTCGGATCAAACGGTGGCCCCTGAGGGTAGTGCAGCCGGGGGGGTCCCCGCGGGACGGGGTTGGGTGTGCGGGCTGCGTTCGCACTGCGGTCGTCTAGGCGGGGGGGGCATGCGCTGGGGGGGGTGGCGGGTGTCCTGGCTGGTGCTTGGGCTGGCCCGCGGCGGTCGGGGTGGTGTTGGTAGCGCCCGTGCAGGCCCGGCGGGCGGGGGGGCCTCGGTGGGCTCAATCCTAATATCACACCCTACTTGTCTCAGACTCGATATCTCCTTTGCCAGTCCCATTTTTGCGGGTTAATCACTCTAAGGAATTTAACTTGCGAGTCAACTCCGATTTTTCCACAAAAAATAGAAAAAACAAAAGAAAAAAAAAAGAAAAAAAGAAAAAGAAAAAAGTAAAAAAAAAAAGGAAAAGAGAAAAAAAAAATAGACAAAAAAAAAGGGAGGGGGAGGGGGGGGGGGGGGGGGGGGACAAAAAATTTAAAAACAACTAACAAAAAAACAAAAAAAAGGGGGGGGGGGGGGGGTGGTGGGAGGGGGGGGGGTGGGGAGGTGGGAGTGTGTGGGGGGTGGGGGTGGGGGGGGGGGCGGTGCGGGGGGGGGGGGGATGTGCGGGGGGGGGGGTGGGGGTGGTTGGGGGGGGCGGGCGGGGGGGGGCGGGGTGGGGGGGGGGCTCCGGGGGGGGGGCGGAGGCTGTCGGGGGGGGGGGGGGGGGGGGGTGGGTTGTGGGGGGGGGGGTGGGGGGGGTGGGGGGGGGGGTCGGAGCGGGGGGGGGGGGGGGTGGACTGGGGGGGTGGGGGGGGGCTGGGGCTGGGGGGAGGGGGGTGGGGGGTGGGGGGGGGGTGGGGGGGGGGGGGCGTGGGGGTGGGGGGTGGTGTGGGCGGGCGGGGGGGGGGGGGGGGGGGTGGGGGGGGGGCGGGGGGGGGGGTTGGGGGTGGGGGTGGGGGGGGGGGGGGGGGGGGGGGGGGGGGGCATGCCGGGGGGGGGGGGCCGGGGGGGGTGTGCTGGGGGGGGAAGGAACCCCCGAAACCAAACCAATCCGATAAAGAACAAGAAAAATATCTCTTGAAAAACATAAAAAAAGATCCGCACAGGAAACAGCCACTAAATTGCATAACGGCGTACCCCACAAAAACAACAGGGGGAAAGAAGGAAAAAGAGAGAATAAGACAGCTAAAACAAAAAGAAAAAAAAAAGGGGGGGGGGTGGTGTTGGTTGTGGGGGGTGGGGGGTGGGGGCACACAAAAAAAACAAAACAAAAAAATAAAACACTAACAACACCAATCAAAAAAAAAGAAAAATACCAAAAAAAAAACTAAAACAAACAAACAAACAAAACAACCAAAAAAAACACAAAAAAAACAAAAAACAATAAAACAAAACGAAAAAAAAAAAAAAACAAAAACAACATTTTTTTTTGTTTTTTTTTGGGGGGGGGGGGGGGGCGGGGTGGGAGGGGCGGTGGGGGGGGGGGGGGGGGGGGGGGGGGGGGGGGGGGGGGGGGGGTTGGAGGGGTGGGGGGGGGGAGGGATGTGGGGGGGAGGGGGGGGGGTGGGGGGGGGGGGCGTGGGGTCGGGGCGGGGGGGGGGGGGGGGGGAGAGGGGGGGGGGGGTGTGGGGGGGGGGGGGGGGGGGGGGGGGGGGGGGGGGGGGGGGGGGGGGGGGGGGGGGGGGGTGGGGGGTGGGGGGGGGGGGGGGGGGGGGTGGGTGGGGTGGGAGGGGGGGGGGGGTGGGAAGGGGGGGGGGGGGGGGGGGGGGAAAAATAAAAAAAAACCAACAAAAAAAAAAAGGGGGGGGGGGGGGGGGGGGGGGGGGGGGGGGTGTGGGGGGGGGGGGGGGGGGGGGGGGGGGGGCGGGGGGGGGGGTGGGGGGGGGGGGGGGGGGGGGGGGGGGTGGGGGGGGGGGGGGGGGGGGGGGGGGGGGTGGGACCATGTCCAAGAAGGGGACTGTGAGGACAGTCTAGGGAAAGAGCTCCGCACGAAAGCAAGACTGGGGCGAGAAAAAAATTGCAAAGCTCTCCCCGTCGAGGGAATCGAACCCCGGGCTCCCGCGTGAAGGCGGGAGGATACTCACCACTATTACTAACAGGAAGGAACAAGTGCTGGGAAGGGCATGTCGCGCTGCGGACAAAGTCGATGGCTGCCCGTTGCAGGAATCACCACCCCACGCAAGGGCCTCTTTCCATGCACCTCGTGAAATCAAAGGGGGTTTTGAAAGCAAACAAGACGGCGGCAGGTGATGGAAAATGGCTCAGGCTGACTAATGTGACTGACATCTGCGACAAAGACGGGACGCTCTTGGAACGTATGACGGAAAGAGACGGGCAGTCTCCGGGAAGATGCCATGCTATTGGGATCTCTAGGGGTTTCGGCCGGTTGTGGCACCCTCCTCAGATCTTCTGCCCCCTGAAAACAGCTCGCATAAAGGAAGGGATATCTGGGTCCTCTCTATTAGCCAAGTGGTGCTGAAGACAAATTCTACGTTGACCCATTTCAGCCATCACGTTGTATCTTGCGACCAAGCGAAAAAGGGGGCGGGTGCCGAGTCTTCCTAGGGATGCGGCGGTTGTTGATAGGTGAAACACAACTGCTCTGATGGGGCGGCTACGTGAACGAGGAGCTGGCGAGCGGCAAAAGCCTTTCCTGTTCACAAACCGGAAGCTCGAGGCTTGTTGTCACGTGTGGGACCATGTCCTCCAAGAGGACGTGAGGAGAGTCTGGGACAAGAGTCCGCACGAAGGCGGAAAGACCTCGGGCGCAGAAGAAAAACTGCAAAGCTCTCCCCGTCGGGAACGAACCGGTCTTCCGCGTGACAGGCGGGGATGAATCACCACTATCTACGAGGAACAAGGCGGTGCAAGGGCCTCCCAAGCTGTGGCCGGAAAGCCTGACGCGCTACGCCTAGTCGAGCCCGCCCCAGCAACGAGCCTCTTTCCATGCCACTCTAATCAAAGGGCGGTGGGGTTAAAGCCAAACAACGTGCGGCAGGGTTGTGGGAACTGGCATCCAAGCTGAATGAATGACTGACATCCTCGCGACAAACGACGGGACCTTTGAGAAAGTATACGGGGAAGATCGGGCGTATCTCGGGCGAGATGCCATTGCTTATTGGGATCTCTAAGGGGTTCGCCGTTGAGTGTCGTCACCTCTAAGCTCTTCTGCTCCCTGAAAACACGTCCTAGAAGGTAGGTTATTGGAGTCTCTATAGCCAAGTGGTCGAAGAAAATCATCAAGTTCGACCATTTCAGCACACTGGTTTCTTTGCGCCGAAGAAAAATGGACTGGCCGTTGCAGAGGTATTCATGGAGGAGGCCGGGGGTTGCTTTATAGGTGAAACAACTGCTACTGTCGGCGTACTGTGAACGAGGAGTCGGCGAGGGCCAAGCTTCTCCGGTATCAAACGGAAAGCTGCGATTCCTGAGGTGGGACCTGTCCAGAGAAGGGACTGTGAGGACAGGTCTAGAGGAGAACGAGCTTCCGCACGAAAGAGAAGGGACCCTGGGCGAGAGAAAAAAATGCAAAGCTTCCTCCAGGCGGGACAACGAAACCCGGTCCGTGCCGCGTGGGACAGGCGGGATACTCCCCCACTCTAACGAGGACCAGGCTGTCGCAAGGGCCTGTGCTGGCGGCCAAGAAGTGCGAGCTGCTTGCAGACCCCCCCGCAACAAGGCCTTTTCCCATGCACTCTGAACAAACGGAAGTGGTTTTGAATGCAAAGCACACACGGCGCGGCTAGTGAGGAAATGGCATCAGCGAATGCAATGACTGACAATCCTGCCGGACACGAAAGACGGGACGCTCTATGAAGTGACGGAAAGGATGCGGGCGATAGTCTCGGTGCATGATGGCCATTGCTCTTGAGGATATCTAGGGTGCGTCAGGCCAGACGTGTTGCACCTTCACAGATCTTTTGCCACCCTGAAAAACTGCTAAAAGCAGGATATTGGAGCTCTTCTTAGCGCAAGTGGCTCGAAGCAAAATTACAAGTCTGACCATTCAAGCACACGGTTTTCTTTGCCCGAAGGAAAAAGTGGCGGGTTCGAGCATCCTAGGGATGAGGCGGTGCTTTATGTGAAAACAACTGCTACTGTCGGCGTACGTGAGACGGAAGCTGGCGCGCGGCATGCTTCTCAGGTTATCAAACAGGAAAGCTCGACTTCCGTAGGTCAGGGTACCCTGTCCAAGAAGGGACGGTGCGGACAGCTGAGGAAAGGCTGCCGCACGAAAGCAAGATCGGGCGAGAACAATAAGCCAAAGCTCTCCCTCGTCAGGGGCATCGAACGCCGGTCTCGCACGCAGTGACCGGCGGGATATCACCACAAACTCACTAACGTGGGAACCAGCTGCTGGAAGGAGGGCCACTCTCGCGAGCTGCGGCAAGAGTCGAGATTGCTTGCGACTAACCCCCCAGATGAAGTGCCTCATTTCCGATAGACCTCTGAGCATCAAAGGGGCGTTTGAAGCAAAACGAGGACCGTGCGATAAGGCAGTTGAGGAAATGGCATCAGCTGAATAATGACGACATCCTGCCGACAAAACGGGAGACCTCTTGGAGTAGTGACGGAACGCTGGGCAGTCATCCGGGCAGGCAGAGCCATTGCCTCTTGGATCTCTACGACGGCGTTCGAGCACCAGGGTTGCTTGCACCTACCTAGATCTTCTGCTCACCTAGAAACAGTCTAAAGAGGAATTGGAGTCTCTTATTAGGCCACAGTGGTCTGAAGGACAAATCTCAAGGTTCCGCCATCTCAGCACAGACTGGTTTCTTTTGCGCCAGATGAAAAGTGCGGGCCGAGTCATTCCTACGGGATGAGGCCGGGTGTTTTCAGGTGACCCAACCAGGTACTGTGGCGCTACGTGACGAGGAGGCTGGCGAGCGGCCCCAAGCTTCTCGGTATCAAACGGAAAGAGCTCGACTTCGGAAGGTGGGACCATGTCCAAGAAGGACATGTTGAGGACAGTCTAGGGAAAGAGCTCCGCCGAAGCAAGACGGGCGATGAAAAATGCAAAGCTCTCCCCGTCGGAATCGAACCCCGGTGCTCCCACGTGACAGGCGGGGCACTTGCACCACATAATACTACGAGGAACAGATGCTGAGGCCAGGGACCTGGTCCGCTGCGCCAAAGTCGGCTTGCTCTTGCGACCCCCCAGCAAGGCCTCTTTCCATGCGACCTCTGACAATCAGAGGGGGTGACTGGGTGAAGCAAACAAACGGCAAGGC
Organism: Engystomops pustulosus; assembly: GCA_019512145.1. NCBI lineage: Eukaryota > Metazoa > Chordata > Amphibia > Anura > Leptodactylidae > Engystomops > Engystomops pustulosus. The sequence goes on from WNYA01001497.1 coordinate 56,757, forward strand.
AGTTGTAGGAACATGGCATTCAGTGAGATATGACTGACATCCTGCCGACACAAGACGGGACTTTTGGAAAAGTATGACGGGAAGACGGGGCAGTCTCGGGCCCGAAGAGCTGCCATTGCCTTGGGATAGCAGTCTAGGGAGTTCGGCCGCGTTGTGCACATCTCAGATCTTTATGCCAGCCCTGTGAAACAGCTCTAAAGAGCGATTTGGAGTCCTCTTTTTAGCCAAGTGGTCTGAAGAAAAATTCAATGTCTGACCATTCCGCACACGATTTCTTTTGCGCGAGGACAAAAGTGGC
>WNYA01001497.1:57061-70064 GCA_019512145.1 Engystomops pustulosus
AGATGCCATGCTATTGGGATCTCTAGGGGTGGTCGGCCGGTTGTGGCACCCTCCTCAGATCTTCTGCCACCCTGAAAACAGCTCGCATAAAGGAAGGTATCTGGCGTCCTTCTTATTAGCCAAGTGGTGCTGAAGAACAATATGTCTACGGGTTGAGCCGCATTTCAGCACACGTTGTAGCGTTGCGACCAAGCGAAAAAGTGGGGGGCGGAGGATGCGAGTCTTCCTAGGGATGAGGCGGCTTTTGTAGGTGAAACAAACTGCTACTGATGGCGTACAGTGAACGAGGAGCTGGCGGAGCGGCAAGCCTGTTCCTCTGTATCAGACAAACGCGGAGAGCTCGAGGCTTGTGTCACGTGGGGACATGTCCAAGAAGGAACTGTGAGGAGAGTCTTGGGACCGAGTCCGCACGAAGGCGGACAGGAAAGAACTCGGGCGAGAAAAAACTGCAAAGCTCTCCCCGTCGGGAACGAACTTCCGGTCTCCCAGTGACAGGCGGGGATAGAAGTCAGCAACTATATAGGGCCCGAGGAACAAGCTGCTGGTGCAAGGGCCTGACGCGCAAGCCTGTGGGCCGCGAAAGCTCGAGGCTTACAGCACGTGAGGTCGCGACCCCCCCGAGCACACGACTCTTTCCATGCCCACTCTAATCAACGGGGTGGACGGTTGAACAGCACAAACAAACGTCCGGCAGGGTTGATGACAATGGCATCCAAGCATGATCAATGAAGTGACTGACATCCTCCGACAAAGACGGGACCTCTTGAAAAGTATGACGGGGAGATCGGGCGTTCTGGGCAGAGATGCCCTGCCTTGGGATCTCTAAGTGTTCGGCCGGTTGAGTGTGTCACCTCCTAAGATCTTTGCCGTCCCTGAAAACAGTCTAGAAGGTAGGATATCTGGAGTCTCTATAGCAAGTGGTCGAAGAAAATCTCAAGTTCGACCCATTTAGGCACACGGTTTCTTTTGCGCCGAAGAAAATTGGGACTAGGCACGTGCCAGAGGATATTCCTAGGAGGGAGGCCGGGGGGGTTGCTTTATAGGTAAACCAACTGCTACTGTCGGCGTACTGTGAACGAAGGAGTGGCGAGGGCCAAGCTTCTCCGGTTATCAAACGGCAAGCTCGACTTCCTAGGTGGGACCTCGTCCAGGACAGGAACTGGTGAGGACAGTCCAGAGGAAAGAGAGCCTGTCCCGCACGAAAGAAAGACTAGGGCTGAGAGAAAATGCAAAGCTTCTCCAGAGGGGACACGAAACCACGGTCCGTGTCCGCGTGGGGACAAGCAGGGGATTACTCCCCCCTTACTAACGAGGACGGCTGTCGCAAGGGCCTGTGTGGCGGCCAACCCGCCAAAGTGCGAGCTGCGTAGCAGACCCCCCCGCAACAAGGCCTTTTCCCACTGCACTCTGAAATCAAAGGAAGTGGTTGAAAGCAAACAAACGGCGCGGCTAGTGCAGGCGCACAGATGGCATCAGCTGACTGCATGACTGACATCCTGTCCGAGACACACGAAAGACGGGGACGTCTGTGAGTCTGACGGAAAGATGCGGGATAGTCTCGGTAAGCGAATGATGGCCATTGCTCTTGCAGGATTCATCTAGGGGTAGGTCAGGCCAGACGTTGTGCACCCCCTTCAGCAATCTTTTGCCCATCCCTGAGAAAGAAGCTGCTAAAAGCAGGATATCCTGGAGTCCTCTTCTTAGCCAAGATGGTCGAATGCAAACATTATCTCAAGTCTGACCATTCGCACACTGGTTTTCTTTGCGCCGAAGGAAAAGTGGCGGGCTCTGAGTCATCCTAGGGATGAGGCGGTGCTTTTTATAGTGAAACCAACCTGTACTGTGCGGCGCTACGAGAGCCATCGGAAGTGGCGAGCGGCAATTTTCAAGCGTATATGTCAAACGGAAAGCTCGAGCTCCGTCGGTCAGGGCTTCCACTGTCCCAAGAAGGAAGACGGTGAGGACAGTCTTGGGAAAGGCTGCGCACGAAAGCAGACCGGGCGAGAACAATGCCAACGCTCTCCCCTGTCGGGGCATCGAGCGCCAGTCTCGCACGCAGTGACCGGCGGGGATACTCACCACAAATATCCTAACGAGGGAACCCGCTGCTGAAAGCACGGGCCCACTACTCCGCGCGAGTGCGGGCATGAGTCGAGCTGCTTGCGACTGAACCCCCCCAGATCGAAGTGCCACTCTTTCCGATAGACCTTGCTAAAAGAGTCAAAAGGGTGGTTTGAAAGCAACAACGACCGGACCCCAGTGGTAATAAGGCAGTTGAGGAAAATGCATTCAGCTGATAATGACGACATCCTCCACAAAACGGGAGACCTCTTTGGAAAGTAGTGACGGAACGCTGGAGCAGTCTCCGGGCAGAAGAGGCCATTGCTCTTTTGGATCTCTACGACGGCGTAGATCGTAGCCCAGGGTTGCTTTGCAGCCTACCGTGAGATCTTCTGCCACCTTAAAACAGCTCCTAAGAGGAGATCTGGAGTCCTCTTATTAGCACGTGGTCTGAAGGAAAATCTCAAGGCTTCGGCGCGCGAGTCTTCAGCACCAGACTGGTTTCTTTTGCGCCAATGCAAAGTGGCGGTGCCGAGCCATTCCTAGGGATGAGGCGGGGTGTTTTCAGGGAAACCCAACCGGTACTGTGGCGCACTGTGACGAGGAGCTGGCGAGCGGCCAAGCTTCTCGGTATTCAAACAGGAAAAGCTCGACTTCCTGAGGTGGGACCTGTCCAAGAAGGAATGTTGAGGACAGTCTTGGGAAAGAGCTCCCAGCACGAAAGCAAGAGGGCGATGAGAAAATGCAAAGCTCTCCCACGTCATGGAATCGACACCCGGTCGCTCCCACGTGACGGCGGGGGGAGACACTTGCACCACATAATCGTAAACGAGGAACCAGATGCTGGCAAAGGGACCTGGCGCTGCAGCCAATAGTCGAGCTTGCTTTGCGACCCCCCAGCAAGGCCTCTTGTACTGCGCCTCTGCAAGTCAGACGGGGTGAACTGTGAACGCAAACAAACGGCGGCAGTGATGGAAGATGGGCAGAGGCTAGAAAAGGAAAATGACGACATTCCTCCGCAAAGGCTTACTCGGATAATTCGAAGAACCGAAGTATGAGGATGGCACCCCATATGTGGTGGTGACTGCTGCTATGGGGCACATGGCTGAGCATAGAAGGGAAGCTGCACCATTCAGAGCGTGTTTGCAATGTCACATTTTACAGGTACTATAAAAAATGTTTATTTTTTGTAATTTGGAACATATGGGGATTATTTTTTGTGTGGCTGAGATCCACTTTTCAGGTTACATAATTTAGGGGGCTCAATGATCAGATTTTGTTAAACTCTTTATTGGTGGTGGTAAAGAAAATCATTAATGTTGTTATATGCGTTATTTAGCATTTTGACGACCAAGACGTTCACCATACCACATAAATAAATAATGTTTTATCTTATTCTAAGGGTGCGTCCACGATTACGGGGGGGGATTTTACTCACCAGTATATGGCTTTTTATGGTTAACTTGTTTGCAGAAATATAGAACTCATTGTGAGAAATTGCTGTTTATGTAACAATGTAACAAGGGCAGAACATTAATATTTTTGTTTACAGAGCTGGTTTAAGCTTATTTTGCGGGAAAGCTGTACTTTTCTGGTTCATCATAGTATCATAGTATATAAGGCTGGAAGGAGACGCAAGTCCATCAAGTCCAAACCTTCAAAGTGATAATAAATGGGTAACCCATAGCACCGTGATATTTTTTCTCTCCCGAAAGTCATCCAGGCATCTCTTGAACATGTACGCTAGGGTCGGCCCATAACAACCTACCTGCGGTGTAGACAGTAGGTCACATAGTCTCACCGTGCTCTTACAGTAAAGGAGAACCTTTGTCTAGGTGATGGTGTAGATGATAGAAATGCGACTTCCTCTAGGCGGTAAGAGGATGCCCCTGTTCCGGTCACAGGCCTGAGGTATAAAAAGATCTTTGGAGAGGATCCTTGTACTGTCCGTTCAGGGTATTTGATACATGTAATGAGGTCTCCCCTCAGTCGTCTTTTTTCTAAAACTGAATTAATCCCAAAATTTGTAATCTGTCATTGTATTCTGTCCCCCCAGTCAGGCGCTAAAATCCTGGTGCTCTCCCTCTGCACCGTTCCAGCTTACATATCCTTTTATACTGGGCCCAAAACTGTACACAATATAGTCCAGTGTGGTCTGACCAGGGAATTCAGTATACGGCAGACTATGTTTTATCATGAGACTTTATTCTCTCTTGATACATCCCATTAGTGTTTATTGCTTTAGCAATGCAGTTCGACCATGGATCTGGTACACTAAAAGTTAATGTTTACATCCACCAATACGCACCCAAGTCCTCTTTCAGCTTCAGTGAGCATACTAATGGTAAGCTTGACCAGTTTCTAAGAACAAATTATACTTTTTTTGCCATGAGCCCAATTGCAAACTTTACATTATCTACAGAAAACTAGTCAAGGCCATTTCTCTGCCAATCCCTCAAAGCTTCCACAAACCTCTGTAATGCTAAACTACGACGTCTCACTTAGTATTTATTATTTACCCACTTAGTAGCATATGCCAATATGAAAACTTGACTGTGTAACCCCACTTCCAAGGTCGATTACTTAAAGGAAATATGTTACAAAAAGAAGTGGCACCCCAATAGCGACCACTGTGCACTCCACTGGTAACATCAAACCCAATCTGAGAATGTGCCATAATGACCACCTCTGTTTTCTATCACTAAGCCAATTATTACCAGATACACAGATTTTCTTCCTTTCCCCGCAGTCTCATTTATATACCAACCTTTCATGTCGGGATGGCTTAGAAAATGCCTTTTTATGGCGGGTGTGACGATTTCATAATTTTGCAGGTATTCTTGTGTTTCCTTCACGCCGTTCACTGGATGGTTCAGGGGACAGTTTTATTTATGTGGGTTTGAGAAACGGACGTTAGTGATGCCGAAGTATGTTGTGTTTTTATTGTGTGTAATTTGTTCACTTTTCGTGTGTTGCAATGAATGGGGGACTTCAAGGGAACTTCTTTTATTTCTTTTAATAATTTTTTATCTGCACTTTTTTTTTTACGGTTTTATTCTGTCACATGGTGGGACATGCACAACGTGATCCTTTGATCACTGTTCATTGTAAATTACTGGCAATACTAATGTATTGCAGCATCTTCACATAGTCGAGCCTAATGCATTCTGTGCAATTCCCAAGTCGATCGTCGCGTGATTCAGTCCCTGTAGACCTCGCAGGCGACATGTCCTGCGGCCGACTGAGATTTTTTAAACATGCGTGGGACTTCAGTCGCGCTTTTAAATGCGTTATCCCTGTCTATCCGCGTGTTAAACTGCCTTTATCCCAACTCTCGCGATTGACGGCGCCTCATGTTCAATTAGTGATGCTTGACACGAGAGTGATCGACATGGACACGATACTACGTCAAGGTGCCGGGAACACGGAGCCGCATCTATGACATAGTATTAAAGATCGGCGATGCAGCAGCACTCGCTTAGTGGCCCCGCCATGGCTTTCTTCCACATGAGCACACCTGCACGTTTGCGCTTATCATATAGCAGCCTTTCCCGCAGGCCTTATGATCACGGTGGCCGTTGCCGGTTTTTACATGAGGTGGAATAAAGCCCAGTATCTTTTCACTAGAACATGGAAGTTGCTGCTGTCATCACTATCTTTACTACTAGGTTGGGTTTGTCATCAGAACCGCGTTTGGAAGCGCTTTTTGCCCCGTTGCCTGTCTTTTGGCTCGGTGCTGCTCATAAGAGGATTTTTGCCGAAGGCGCCGCTTCCACACTTGCGTTGCATTTCACTGTCAGAGTTGAGTCAGGGTGCGATCAGTTTTTGGTCAGTGAAAAAACGCACATTTGCATCAGATTGCAATCAGTTTTCAGGTCAGTGTTGTTAGTGTCTCAGCTTTACACGCGTTTTTGATGCAATTTAATGGCGTTTTTCACGCGCGCAGAAACTCGAGAATGCGCGTGAAATGGACTACAGGGCTAGCGCTCGTACTCATTCTATGGCAGATGTGATGCGGAATGAAAAAGCGCGTAGCCCGCTTGCAAGTGTCTTAGAGTGCGATCGTTTTTGATGCATTCCATGACTTGTATGGTGCGTTTTTCCCGCGGCGGTTACTGCAAAAGTAGAGATGTCCGAGATAAAACGCGCGTGTGTGTGCGTTGAACCAAAAATGACGTCTGAAACAGAAGACCAATGGTTTTACAATGGTCAGAGTGCCATGTGCCCGTTCTGCGCATCGACCAGGACGACACGCGCAGAGAAAGGACCGCGCGTTAAAAAACGCCTATAGGAAGAGTGAAAGGGGCCTACACATATTGACTAATATCCACGTCAAGGTGCAGAAAGGGTGTTTAAAGAACATATAGTGCTCTATTATTTTATTTACGGTTCTCAAATTGCCCTACAGTACTAATAGTCGTGTGGACAATAAGCACTATTAAATGGGGATGGCCATACTGGCCTGGTAATGAATGGGGCTGTATAGGCTACACAGAACACCTTAGGTGCGTGTCTCTATTGACGTGTTTCGACCAAAAGACATTTGGGGGCTTATGCGGCACTATGAATCTGCGATATAGGTAATGTTTTTCAATCCATATGGTGCACGTTTGTCACTGTATCTGTACGTATGAGTTTAAAATACGGTGGGGCTCGGCAAATAATGGGCTGGCTGAGAATGCACCTCAGGGTTCTGCTTCTAATAAGTAGGTCATACTACACAAATATAGTAATGGCAGGATAGGGGTGCACAACTGATTAAACATGCATCAATAGGCATTTTAAACGTTCCCATAATTACTTCACTGGTAGATTTCCTCACATTTAGATTAAAAAAAGCTCTTCCCGGGCGAGGAACGGATGTTACAATACTTGGGTCCCATATATCTTATCCAATTAGTGACAAAATAAGGTTAATGCAGTTGCCTAACCTGAGGAGAGAGCAAAGCTGTTGAATAAAACGTGTTTGTTTGAGCTGTATGTCTTTAACCCTCTACCTGTACCCATAGTGACGTCACAGGTACTTCCGCCAGCATAGCTAGCAAGGTGAGCACCACGAATCTAGGGCTTCATGCATGACCTTCTTTCATTCACTAATTGGATCTTTACTCACCCGGCAAGGAGTCACCCATATGGGGTAGCGCCGATCATCTAGCAGTCTGGTGTTCCATAGACACGGATCCCGACAAGACGCCAGGATATATATATATATAAATCCATGTACTATCTAGTCCAATATATCTATGAAGGTTGACATATAGAAGTAATATAGACTAGCACAGATATTACCTTATATTTGTATTATTAGTTGTTCCATATGAGGAAAAGGACCTCTCATACTAGAAAAAAAAACACAGGCGAAGCTCACTCTCTCAACTGGCTCACTTATTTATTGACTTCATTTCACTTATGCACTGACAAGGTACTACCTTCAATAAAATGTACATAATTCTATTGTATAAGTAGCAATTTGTAATATGTCATTATTTATAACAGTAGAAGATACTGTTTTTCAGTGAGCCAGGTACAAGAGTCACTTATGGCACTAAGGGTGATGGCCACACGTGGCGTTTGAACACGTTGGGCCCATTTTAAGCAGTCCGTCAAAAACAAACAGCCGGGTTTTCCAAAAACGCATGCGTTTTGACGGAGCGCTTAAAACAGGCCAAAACCGCCTTCAAAATGCAAGTGTGCAATCCCCTAGGGTAGAGGGCCTTTCCTGAATTTGAATCTCAACCCTTGGCTTCCTACACTCCAATAAATTGTGTGTGCTCCTGTCCCGGTATTTTACGTATGGCTCTCGAAAGCTGTTCCAATACTAATTTCAACGCTAGTCTCACCAATCTCCATCCACTACTGTGTTCTGACTAATGTAGTTTTTCTTTTCGCAATAACGCTGTGAATAAGTTCTAAGACACCATCTAGCGAAGTCGCCAGCGCGCGAGCTGCATCAAACATGGCCACCAAAACAACCTAGTCACAGACAGAAATTTTTTTCAAACTAAGAACGAACACACATGTGCACGTTTAGAAAGAAGTGATCATTCCCCCATCCATTGGTACTTCCCGCAGAAGCATTGGGGTTGAATCGATAAGCGAAAGAATGTGATCTTCCGCAGTTAATTGCTGATGACGAAAAAGTGGGCGGTACTGGTGGAAACGGGAGAAGGCGCATTTATCAGGGCGTTCCACGAATTACTCATTGGGTATTTCGCAGCGCTTTTAGGATTGTCTGCAAATTGCGTGGTGGGGGGCGTGGGTTCAACGCAGTAAAAGTGTACTTGAAGGAAAAAAACGAAAGGGATTTTTAATAGATAGACAAGTGCTGGGTTGTTGGACGTGTACGGGGGAGATACTTATACTGGAGCTGAGAGTGTTCCACTTAACTATGGAGGTAAGTGCGGGTCGGGCCCGTAATTAGCATAGTAGGGAGTCGGTGACGTCTTTGTAGCTTTGCTGCCTGTCATGTCACACCGCCGCTGTTATGTGTGCTTATAGAGACGTGTTTCCGTATGTTCACCAGAATGTATGGAAGAAAAGATCCGTAGTAGAAGAAACATTGGGTATCAGGAAGTCCACTTTTTGAAATATTTACCCTAATACTCATTTTATTGTGTTGTACTTAGTCTGCAGGTGTATATTCTCTTATTTTTCTTAAATCATCTACCCCCATCTCTAACGAAGTACAATTTTACAGTGAGGCGCCCTAAGCCAGTTTAGTGTTTCCAACTTTTAAAGGGGTTGTCCCAAGCCCTCATGTTCACTCATATCACGCTTGATGTGTGGCTGACCACTGGGACACCATTAAATTCCATCCTAATAACACTAGTTGATTTTTTATGGGATGCAGGAGATGACAATTTGTAGTGGAATGAGTGCTGGAGAGGTTGGGAATCAGAACAGGCCCTCGTTCTCGACATGGAGGGGGTCCTGCAACCAAAGCCTATAGTATCGATTTCTTATCTTGTGGGCAACTTTAAGGCTTGTCCTAAGGTGCCTGGAAAAGTACGACTTGAACTAGGAAGAGTATTTGCTCTTTTATAAACAGCAGGTAACTGGAAGGACTCAGAGATTTATGGGGGCGATAATTGGCGCATGATTGTTGGCCAGACCATGCTGATACATTCAAGCGCAGGGCGAACACGGAGCGGTGGGCCCATAGCAGCCCCATTTGCTTAAAAAAAACAACAATATATATATATATATAATGTAAATCAATGTTCATACACTCTTTACACACCATTGGGGGAATCTATAATACGCCGGCGGTCAGTGGATGCCCACCGCTGCATGATGGATAGCGGGGTTACATACACCGAGCGACTTCCGGCCCTGTATGTTACACGATACAGGGTCTGGCTTAGAAAAAACATGTGAAAAGTCAACGGGCAGCAAGGGTGTGCAGGGACAGTACACGGTCCGGTGCCGGCCCCCTCCCCGTCGGGCCTGAGCGTAGTTGGGGAACAAGACCAGGCGCACATGCACCGTTTGCTGGTCTCTAATGACGACCCATGCCCAACCATATGGCTAGTTTCAAGGGTAGCCTCGACACAATCATGTGACCTTGAAGTGGCTTAGAACACGCCTGAGGTGACCTAATTTGTCAACCGTTGTTTATTTTTTTTTTTTGTTTTTTAATGCTAGCTCCAGAAAATGGATATCGTAGGGATGTGTTTATGTAGTCATGCTCATAACAGTAGAATATTAACATCCACAAATAAAGTATCTAAAAAGAAAAACTGTAGACATAATAGGGATCAATTCTGTACAGAAATCTAAATCCATATTGAACCCAGCAGGGGAAAAAAAGACAAAAGCTTTTGCGTAATATACAATTTTCATCCAATCGCTCATAAAATGTTCTAAAAAGCGCGTCACAAAAAAAGTACGGCCATGAATGTGATCTAGGATTCTGAGAAGAAAACTTAATTCTTTTCAAATCAAACTAAGCCTCACCAGACCTGTCGAGCAGAAACATGCAGAACGAGAGTTAGCACCTTAAACGTTTGATAGTAACAAAAATTTTGAATTTTTCTCCGATACAGGGCAGTCCCCAGGTTAGTACAAGCTAGGTTGTTCTTAAGTTGAAGACTGTATGTATTTAGTATTGTAGCTAGTGTCCAGACCAATTTTTGTTTGGTGGCTTTCGACATATGCCCCTCACAATGGAGTTTCCAAAAATTTTTTACTTGATTATGGAACAGGGATTATCAATTAAAGCTATCAGTGACCGTAACACCTACCAGCATTGTAGCCCAGGAATATAGAAAAGGCATTGCAGACGGGTCAGTCTGTAAGTAGGGTGTCCTAAGTAGACGGGACTGCTCTGTATGTGGTGTTATACTCTCAGTAAAATTGCATAACGATAGAAAAGCTATTAAAATGAGTTAACACCATAATCGTAGTGAACCATAGCATAACGGTTTAAAATATTATTTTATGTTACAGTGAGCATGAAAGAAAAGACGGGCTCTAAAAAACTATAATTGGGGATTTTGCCTGGCCCCCTTGAATGGTAAATTAAAATCTCACTGAATAAGCTATAGACGCCAAAATGAATATGTATACGTTGTATCTCTCACCTGAAATAAAGCCCTCATTAGAACGATGTAAGCATACCAGAAAAAAAATTATACTTTGTACAAGAACACAGTACACAATCTGCTCGGACGGTGCTGCTGCTTACATTCCAATACCTGGCATGGGCCAATACATGCACAGTCATCAACCACTTGTGGGTTATGTGGTATACTCAGGAGAAAGGCTGAGGTTCAAATTTTGAGAGCATTTCATCATTTACAGGGGTAGTTAATTGTGAAATGCATGAATTTCCCCCAAAATTAAAAAAGATCGTAAATCGCACTCCCATGTTGTGTTAAACCACGTCGAAGCATTAACGGTTAATAGAAGTTGTTTTGCATACATTGCGGGGGGTAATCTATATGGGTCTGTATGGGGGTTTTACTCTTCTTTAGGGTTTTCAAAAGCAGTGAAGTTGAGTTGTCCCTCAAAATGTGAGTTTTGGCTGTTAATTTCTAAGCCTAAACATCCTCAGAAAAATTTGAGGGAGACGAAATAGTCAATTCCAAACATAAAGAGACCATTCTGGGATTAAATGTTAGTTATCAAGCGTTTAGGTAGTTAGTATTCATCTGCCCTGAAAGCCAGGAACCATTTAACTTGAATATAAACATTCTTTGTTCCAAAACTTTATTTCATTTTTAAAAATTTTTTGTTAAACACGAAGACACACACTTACGCTTAATTTACACAGCTACGCATTGAAGTACGAATGGAGGCAGAACAATGAAACTTTGACAGGGTCACGCGGCACAATTTCACGTGAAAGGCATCTGTCGTCTATAAGGCAAGGTGCGGCGATGATGTAGTGCCTGAAACATGAATGTGTCACTTGTCCCGCGCTGCAGTCCGACAGAGTCCCCATCTTTATGTGGATGCATCTTTAAGGTGGGGTGTGCATCAACAAATTTAAAGCAGTGTTACATACTGACGACTCTGTCGAATTAGTCGAGTCCGACGAAATTCAAGTACTTTGTGTCGCATGGGAGCCATCGCAGCTGCGCCCAAAGAGCGATCGCAGAACCACATACCTAGCCAACCACACTTCTTCTTAAATACCTATGCAGGCCTTTTAGCCAGCAAAACCGTCTGCAGAGTCCGACAAACGTGTGCAGCGCAACCGCTTAGACTAAATGAGCCCCATGTGTATTGAGGGAAAACATGATGTTGATGATGTGATGTCCAGGGTTTTCTTACCCCGTCCTGGACATGGACGTAATAACAGAGTCACATGCTGGGTGGCGGGGCATGTGAGAGGGGTCAAGGATGAGCCTCTCCATAGCTGGGTAAGTCTTTGCTTGGATATGGCAGCCAAGGCTTAACTGGTAATCACTCCAGCCATCTGGATAGAACGCTGACGGGGGGTGTGGCTTCAAAAGCCGTCCTCGGGGGGTGAAGCGGCGCGATCCGTTCCCATGGCAGCCTCGGGTCTTTCCGAAGAGAACGCACGGCATCTTCAGGGTTAACCCATTTAGATTCAGGCACTTGTAATTGAATGAGTAAAAGCCCCCTATACTGCATAGAGATAGTCCGACAAAACTCCTCGGGATTAAATTAACGTTACCTAGGCGTCTTAGCACAAATATACCACCTCAAAAGAACTAAACTCAATCACTCACCCCCCTTTCCCTAGCACTGATATGATAAAACCGATTACAAAATCATAAACCACACTGAGGTATCGGCGTGGTCCAGCCCTGCCATGCCACGACCTCTCCCACACCCGTATCCACAAAATATAAAAAGTGATCAAAAGGCTGTACAGTCCTAAAAATGATTAACATTGGTTAACATCATCAAAACGCTGCAAAAAAAAAAACACCTCCCAAAGCTCGTACCCAAGTATAAAAAAGTTTATTAGTGCCAGAATGTGCAAAAGTTTTTTTTTTTTTTTTTGTTTTTTTTTTTTGTTTTTACAGGAGGGGTTCAATTTTGTAAATGTCTGAAAACATTATTAAACCTATACAAATTTGGTATCCCCGTATCGTACCCACCACTATACTAACGAGGAACAAGCTGCTGGCAAGGGCCTGTCGCGCTGCGGCCAAAGTCGAGCTGCTTGCGACCCCCCAGCAAGGCCTCTTGCCATGCACCTCTGAAATCAAAGGGGGTTGAAAGCAAACAAACGGCGGCAGTTGATGGAAATGGCATTCAGCTGAAGGAATGACTGACATCCTGCGACAAAGACGGGACCTCTTGGAAAGTATGACGGAAAGATCGGGCAGTCTCCGGGCAGATGCCATTGCTCTTGGGATCTCTAGGGGTTCGGCCGGTTGTGCACCTCCTCAGATCTTCTGCCACCCTGAAAACAACTCCTAAAGAGGATATCTGGAGTCCTCTTATTAGCCAAGTGGTCTGAAGA